>VYZW01047528.1:39997-56002 GCA_013401315.1 Balaeniceps rex
TCAAGGGAATATGTGCCTGGAAATGACTCTCAGGATCCAATGAGGAGTGAAGCAGTGAAAACAGCCACTGAAAAAAACGAACCCGTTTTTCAAAGAGAGCTTCAAAAGGAAGATGAGCTTGTTAGTGCTGAGCATTTCAGAGTGCCTTTATCATTTAAGCAAGAGGAAGAACAAAAATCAGCTGTCACAACTGAAAGCCCAAAAGATGAAGCCGGTAGCAATGAAATTATAAAAGCTGATGATATGTCTAGAGAAAGCATCACACTTTCTGAAACAGAAAGCTTTATCAATCCCACCAAGGAAAATTCCCTGGTAGATAAAAGATTATTACTGGAAGAATATGCATTAAGTACTTCTCTGAGCAGATCCACAGAGCTGAATCAAAAAGAAACCGAGGTGAATGTAACAGAAGAAAAAAACAAAATCAGAACAGAGGAGGCACGAGTGACAGAAACCAGTGAATTACCTGAGGGGTCAAGCGGGGCAGAAAGACAACTATTGAACTCTGTTAGTAGCCACCACCAGGATGCGGAAAATACCCACTTGGGACACGATCCCGAAGAATTCAGTCTTTGTGAAAAGATTTCAACAGGTGACCTAAGGGAAGAAGCTAGGGAAAAGCCTCTGAATTTAGACAGTAACTTTAAATCACCTGAAGGCAATTCACACTCTCTTGGTTGTAAACCTGAACAACAAATGAGTAAAGAGAACACAGCTGCCACAGATGACCTGGAGAATAAGCTCATGGCTTCACCGCAGTTTCCAGGGGAAGAATACCCACTGAGTTTTGATTGCTTTAACACTGAAGCAGAAAACAAAACTTCGGGCCAGCCAGGCTGTAACGGGACTGAAAAGGTTTGCTTAGCCAGTTCACACAGTTCACTGCTCCTCCACTCTGAGAACAATAATATTAAGCAGAGTAAGCAGGATGAATCCTGGGAAAAGGCTTTTGCTAGAGAAACTGTGTTAGAATCTGAATGTGAAACTGAGAGTCAAGAAAAGCCTGAGAGCTACAGCAAGTCAGAAGGAAGTGCAGAAGTGTCCAAATCAAAACTCGAGCTCCAGGGCTTAAATGAGTTGGCAGGGACTATGGATCGCCTGGCTGTACAAACTGAGGAGGCCTCACGGGTTTCAGAAACCAAAGAACAGATTGGTCACATCACTGAAGTGCCTCGCAGCAATCCAGAGCAAGAACCTGCAGCTGCAGCTGCACAAAGCAGTGCCATGGATGGTAAAGAAAATGAGGGTATTCAACAAGAGAAGCACCAAACTGCGGTGAAAAGTTTCGTGGAGGACAAAGATTTGGCACTGAAAAGTGAATGCAAATCAGGTGTGCTGATGGAAGCTCAGCAGGAGCAAGTGGCTGCAGAAAGTCACAGAGATATGCAGATGGCTTGTTCAGAAACCTCCCAAGCTGTAGTTGGTACTTCAGGACTCACTCCTCAGCAAGTTCACATGGAGGAAGGGGGTGACAGCCGCATCGGTGAAAACAGCTGCCCCTCCAAGAGTGAGACGTGCAGCTCTTCTGAGGCCCAGGAGCGCAGCATCAGAGAATTGCAGGAAAATGCAGATGTTCCAGCTGCTCTTCCCCAAGCAAAGCAAATGGAGAAGTCAGTGTCTGTTGCTGGTGACAGTGGGTGGATTTCAAATACAGGACTCGAACAACAGAAGCAGCAAAGCAGTCTGACAACTGTCACAAGAGCAGATGATCAGGAACACAAAGAAAGGACTCTAAAACCTGAACATCCATTGGACCTAAATAATCACAGCAACATACCAGAAACACCTCTAAACCTTTCAAACAACCTCAATGAAGAATCTTCTGCGCTAGGTCCAGCACTGATCCAATGCAACTCTGACACAGCAAAAGAAAAGGACAAGGATAAAAGCAGTGCTGTAGTGCCAGAGGATATATGCAGCAGCAAACCCAGGCAAAATATTTCTGGTGTGACCATGCTTAATTTGCAAGATTGCAATGAGCAAAACAAAACTGATCTCAAGGCAGAAGAAAACTGCCACAGTAAGCAAAACTCAAACAAGCCCGAGCAGGATAATAATTCTTTGATCTCAGCTAGTCAGCATGAAGCAGCATGTCATAGCGATATGTTTTCTAAAGAATCTGACAAGAATGAACAGCCAGGCAGCGTATGCAGGATAAAGAATAATACTGGTGAAAGCCATGCTGCTGCTATAAATGCTCTTCCAGACACACAGAATTCAGCAAGTGCCACTAACATATCACAGGCTTCGCCAAGTGATACAGAAATAGCACATACTTCTGATAATTCTGAGAAAAATGATCGTCAAATATCTCATCCAGAAACTCAAGGGAAAATGCCATTAATGGCAAAAAACTCGGAAAAGATTGAAGGTCCGACTGCTGATGGGGAAATCATCCAGAAAGATGGAAACATGGAGATAAGTTGTGAGGACAGTGCTTCTGTCACAGAAACAAGCAATATGAAAAGTGATAAAAGTGCAGGGGTACAAGGATCTCCTTCACCATTACAGGCACACGGAGAAGTAATTCCCACTGATAAGTCATATGAATCCAGCTGTATTCAAAAGACACCAGAGGAGCCTGGTTACGGTCAAGCAAATTTTACAGACCTCTCTACGCAGACCTCTGTGCTCAGCCATCCTAGCCAGCAACGTGGAAAAAATACAAACAATGGTACTGGGGGAGAATTACTAAATAATGAGCTGGAAGTTGTAGCATGCCAAAATGCCTTAGAAGGTAACTCTAATTTGCAGATTGCTGCAGGTTCTCAGGTGCCTCTGCACTTAGGTACTTCACCCACAATAAACACAGGTAAACCAGCAAATTCAGAAAACAGCTCTGCAGGGGGTATGTGTGTGACTGAAAAAGATGTTCCAGACCAAAGTTTTCAGGGTGATGGAGACAGAAGTTTAGCCCTGCCAAAGACTTTAAATGTGGGGCAGAGTACTGGAAACTTATCACAGTTCAATTCTGAGAAGCTGAAGAAAGAGAGATCTGCAATTAAATCCAAAGAAACAAAAAGTGAGGTAAACTTCAAAGAACAGCAAAGTGACAGTTCAGCAGAGTCCCTGTTAGCTCTCCCTACTCTAGAAGGCAAGCTGCTGAGCCTTTCATCTGTTGGTAAACAAGAAGGCTGTAATGAGCAAATTGCAACCAATATCTGCGTAGATGACAAGCACGGTAAGATCTTAGAGAAACTTGGGAATTCAGAAAAAATGGAAGAGCTTTCAAAAGAGAATAATAACATAATCAGGGCAGAGATCAGTATTTCCAAGCAGTCTGCAGAGAACTCTGGAAGGGAGCATGAGGCACTGACTTGCAGCTCTCTGGACATTGGCTCCAGCCTCCCGGACTTCAGGGAGCATATCAGCCAGATATTCAAAAAAACTGTCCACAGCACACTGAGTGCTGAATTACCCCAACTTTTGTCTGAAAACCATGCAGGCTTCAAGCAGAGTCCAGTGGCCAAGGATACAGCAGAACTGTGTGGTGCTGAGAACTTTTCAGAATCAAACAAGGAGAGCAAAGGAGCTCCCGAGGGCACCTCAGAAGCAGAGGGGCAAGAGTTGCCTTTAGCTACTGAGACTTCCTGCAAAGCTGCCAAAGGCAAATCTCAGCAACAAGAAAACACAGTGGCAGAGCTGCCACCAGCAAGTCTCCAGGACAGTGAGAAAAATCGGCAGCCTGGTAGCTGTTTAGAAGTGGTCCCTAGATTGGATGGCGCTACACCTGCTGAATGCACTCTGGAAAATCTGCAAAAGCCAGACAAAACCACTGAGCATCCAGAGAGCAGTGAGATGGAAAGAAAGGAAGGCATGTGTGCTAGTGGCGTTGATCCTGAATCGCTAATAAGCTTAGAGATAAAGAAGCAAGGACCAGCTTCATCTGATGGGGCAGCAGCTGAGAACTTCCCTGCATATTCTGACAGTAAGCAGCAACCCACTGTAGCTGTTATCTCTACAGGCGATGTACAGAAGAGGGACTTAGAAGATGCTGCTACCGCAGAGGGAAATGACTTAATTGCAGAGTGTAATGCAGAACCAGTTTCATCTGAACAGGACGTAAGTCTTCATACTGAACAGTGCCAGGATCCTAAGCCAAATGAACAGCAGAAAAGTGAGTACGGTGATCCAGACATTGCCAAGAGCATCTCTGACATGGCAGCTTCAACATTTGTCCCGGGAGGATCTTATAAGAGTGAAAAATTGCCAGACAATTTTAATGTGTCACCTGGGGAAAATCAGGAGACACACATTCACAGCAATTTTATGCACAGCATTAAGTCTCAGAATGACATGCAGATGATACAGGATGATTCAGTAAATAGGAAATGCTTGGAAACATTGGAAAATTCACAAGATGCACAGCAAGAAAAGAAAGTGACGGTGCATGGGTTAATAGATTACTTGAAAAATGAAGTAAGCCAGGATGATTGCTTGCAAACTGACTCTGAAATAGAATCTAGCAATATGACTGAGGGAGATGTAAAAGAGAACAGTGACACAGTGTTAAGCACAGCAAAGACAGGTAACGAAAAAACTGGAGACATCCCTGAAACAGGTACTGCAAGGATGTTAGTCACTGGTGAAGGTGACTTAGCTATAAACATGAACACTGAAGAGCAGGAGACAGACCAGTACAAAAATCACTCTCCAACCATTCCTGTGATGGAGCAGGGTGAGCATTCTGCGTGTACAGATCTCACTGTTGCTGAGAATCAGCAGAGCAAGATGAATTCAGAATGTGAAAGCTCACTTCAGGATGCCAAAAGAAAGCTATCACCGCTTGCATTAACTGAGCCTGAGAACCTTGACCTCAATGAACTTCAAGACACGGCTGTAGCAGGATTACCAACTGAAAGGTATTTACTTTAAATTACTATGTGAAATGGTTGTCAGGACCCTGGGGCTTGAGAGGAATACAATTCTCAAGGCGGATACCCATTGTCTGGGTGGTTTGGGAGGGCATGGCCTTTACTCTGTTCTTAAATTTCTGTTAAATTTCTGTTGCTTCTAAATGTGGACTACGTGGAAGAAATTTGAAATAATTTGTAAAGGCAGAGGGGTCCTAAAAGCTGAGGAGCACAATTCTTACCTGTTCCATCTGCTGGTCCAGAGTCCTGCCCTTACCTGTGTGGATTTGCTCACGTTTCCCAGTGTTCACATCTTGTAGCCTAAAGTTAGGCAAACAAACAGCACTTCTTAGCCTTGAGTTAGTAGGCTTTTGCCTAACTTTTGGTGACCCAGTTTAATGAGACCTGCAGCATTCACATGGTGGATTGCAGCATTTAAAAACAAGCCTGCAGTATAACCCAATTACTCGCACTCTTAGTTGTCTAGGCCTCCCTCTTATCCTCCTGTATAATATAATTGGTATTGACAGTGCCTTTGATCACTGTGTTATTCAGTGTTTCTAATGACATGGAGTTGTTTTAGATGTGAATTCTTCTTAGCTGGGATATGTGGAGCCTAAGAGTTGTTCTTATTTTCCAAACCTAGCAGTAACTGCTTTAATAAAGTTAAGACTTTTTTTCGTGAGTTTCTGCTTTGCTGTCTGAATTCTCACTTTGATGTGCAGTTAATTCAAAAGAATTATGATCTTAGAACAGGTGCTTTCCCTTTATCTAGTCATGTCACTGCTTTCGCTGTAACCTCAGCAACTTTCTTGCACGCTGTCCCTCTCCTTCCCGTACCAGAGGCGGCAGCTATAGCTTAACTGCTAAGAGACAACAGCAGGGCAGAAGGGCACAGTGAAAAGCTGAACTATTTAGATTTAGATAACATCAATGAATGGTCTGCATAGATGGAATCTTTCTAAGTATTACCAAAAATTAGATGATACTAACTGAGTAAGGAGGGAAAATGTTTCAGTGCCACATTCCTTAAAGGTTAAAATGATAAAACCATATTGTAAGTGAAAATACCTGAAGTATTTCTGTTATTGTGAAAATGTGGGGGAGTTCTTCCTGTTGTATGTGAGTCTGGGACAGAGACTGAATATGCTCTAATTATGTGAGCAAAATGTAAATTAGAAGAATATTGGAAGCGTTGGAAGTCTGAACTTATGACTTAATATGACTTTCTCTTGAAGGATCTGTCTATAAAATGACAAGAAAATTAGACCCTGTTATTTTTCTCTAGCTCCTTTCCTTTCTTTTTGTTTCCCTTTATATGATGGGAAGCTTCACAGTGGGCAGCTTTGAAATTACCAAACAAATTGCTGGCATGGCCTGGTTCAGAAGCCTTCAGGGACTGTGGGGCAGCACATGCATATGTCTACGCATGTGTTTTATATCAGGGTGGGTATCATACTTTAAATAAATACCTGTGGCAAGCAGGGCAGGGTTCTTGAAACAGCTGCTGGCAATTCATGGAGTAGTTGCTTAATACTTGCATATGCTTTAAGAATTCATTATCACCTGTTTTTCCAGCGTGAGGGTTTGTATCAACAGGCAGCTGCTACTTTTGGACCGCAGCTGTAAGTGGCGTCACACGCATACCAAGTGTGCATACGCACGCAGGAGATACTGCGTGCAGAGCCATACGCGATTGCGGTATTGTAGGCTTAAACGCTGGGGAGTCTCAGAGGTAGAGAGGAGTCTCTGCTTTTGATCAGTCTCATTTCTTAGGGGAATATGCGTTTATAATACAAAAGAGAAGTAGAAAGCATTAGTTGAGCTGGCTGGTCTGTCTTCAGCAAGTCCAACACGCTGACAAGTCCAGTTTTCCTCTGAGCATAAAGCTGGTTTTGTATAGTTGAATTTCAAGCTGTATTCCATACCCTGTGTACTCCGGTCACAACACTTGTTGCTGCAGAGTGGTTTCCAGTTGTTTATTGCCCTGTAATCCTTACAGAGGATAAACTACTAGAGCCATGCAAAAGAAGGTGCACATTTCTAAGAGCTGACTGTGGGGATTTGGGCCTGTTAGAAAGAACTCCAGGGAAAAAGAATCCTCCCCAGCTCTCAAAATAAATAGTACTAAGAAGTATATTATATTTAGGAGAAGGAAATGGCATGTTCTGAATTATTTCAGCATTGTTTTCTCCCCCGTCCACTGCGTCTGTACAGCTCCACTGTTTACAAGATCTCTTACGCTGAAATACCACTGAACTGTGGGTGAGGGAGCAAAGTTGTGTGATCTGACTCTAAAATCCTTGTTAGGATTTCTTCCTGTAGAGGAAATAGAGGAATTTCTTTCCTTCGTGGCTATGGCACTGGGAGGAGGGTGGTCCTGTGATGAACAGTAGATCCAAGAACTGTCTGCAGCAATTCCTGCCTCGACTAATAAGAAGAGCCTTTGTGTCTGAAGGCAATTGTACAGCACCAATATCTTCCCTTCAAATCTTCAGTAAAAAGGACAATTATTTTTGGAAAGGAGGTTGTGGCTGAAGCATTAGCCCCACTTTCTTGTGGAAGTACAGCTGTGCTATTGGCAGAAGTAGGGGGATTTTGGCAAACCTGTCCGTCAGCACTGAAAAGGAGTAAAAAATAACCCTTTCTTTGATGGTTTTGACATTTCTTTTTCTCTACTGAATCTGTGACTGAAAACCTGTTTTCATGGTGGCCACATCTGGGCATCAAAATGTTGTCCTTCCCACTTACTATTGGGCATCCAGCCACTCCATTTTGCTGTCTGAGTTTTACTTGGAAAGGAAGATCAGGACTTGAGGGTTTTTTTTTTCTCCTTTTGTAATGTCTACACCCATACATCTTCATTCTTTTATGGAGGGAGGAAGGAGGTTCATGTATGTACAGGGAGTCGTTGTACCTTATGCCACTGAAATGCTCCTGTTTGCATCGTAGGGTATGACAGATGTTGAGCGGAGCATGGAACAACATTGGAAATGATGGCACAATGTAGGGATGTTTAGAGGTGGCGTGGAGTTTTTTGATAACTTCCCCCCCTGTAATTCAACTGGCTGGTATGTGCAAACTGCCATTGTCTCTTGGAAAAAGCGCCGAGGGAGCTTTTTGAAGTGGAGACTACGAAGTCATTCCCGGATGCGCATCTGTAAAGTACAGAGAACAGATTGCATCACTGGGTGATTTGTTGGTTTGACAAAACGCTCAGCCTGTTAACAGGCCTTTGGGTGTTCCAGGGTTGTGGAGATGCTCACGCACTCGGCTTGGGGCTGGGTATGCTGGTGAGGGAAGAGCGCAAGGAGCCGTAAAAGTGCTGCAAGCAATGACACTCAGTTTGCAGTAAGGTGAGGTTCTCCTCTGCACCCCTCAGCAGAACTGGTTTGCTGCACAGAGCAGTATGGGCTGTGCTCGCTGCAGTGCTGAGCAATACACCCAGCGCCTTCATGGGCCTCGAATGCAGGAGGGCACTGTGCAGGCTTGGCATTCCCAGAGCTTCTGGTGCTACGGACCTCTTCCAGAGTTTATGCTGCAGAAGCAATTCTAATTCCAGCCTGTCTGTGCAAATCAATATACAAGATGCCGTGCTTTCATAGCTGTACTCATGCAGGGGCTCATTCTTTCTCTGCGGTGCCTGAACTTTCCTTGCTGGCTGTACCTCGACCTGCTCCTTATTATATGAGTGGCACATAAAGCTAGCCGTAAAGGGCGAGGAGGCTGTGGCACTGCGCTGCTTCGGGGACAAGTGTTTCCTAACAGTTTTGACACTGCAAGAAACTCCACCGGCAGGGCTCTTTCCCAGCTATAGCACCGTATTGTAGGCACTCTCCTACCACTGCCATTGGTTTTTAGAGAACAGAGAGTTCTGTGGTATTGACTCACCTCACTTATAAATCTAAACAATATTCTTATATGGGAAGTACGTTGCAGCAGTTGGCATCAGCAAAGCTACTTGAAAAACATTCTTTATGTCCTATGCGTAGGTCAGGCAAGATCTCTAAAGTTGGTCCAGACATACTTTTAGATTTGCTTCATGTTTTGTTCTTGCCATCAAAAATTGGCAAGTTCAGTAAGTCCGAAAAGAATGTTCACTCCTTAGTAAATACTGACTTAGTCTTTTTTGTCTGCATAACAAATACAGTATTAAATATTTTAACAGTCTTGCCGGATGAGGTATGGAATGTAGAACTGCTTTTCAGATCGGTCAAGTGGGTTTTGAGCACTAAGGCTTTGTGTCGTTAGCATCTGAAAACAAGAGTTTGGAGTTAAAAGGAAACTTATCAAAACAATGATTATGCAGCTTGCTTTATTTCCCTACTTTTTTAAACTTCAAAATTAACTCAGGTGTGCAGCGTCTCAGGATCACAAAACAAAGTGAAACATAGCTGAAGGTGATTTACACATAAATGAAATGCACAAGATTAATCAGGCTATTTATCTCTCCTGCCCAGCTCCCTTTGCATCTGAATTCTTTCTCTTTATTTCCCTCCCATCTTACTGCCATTGTTATCCCCAGTAGGTGCAACTGTTAGTACAGTTGTGCTCTTGGGGATGCAAGCAGCTCAGCCTGCAGTCCTTAGCTAAATTAACTGGATGGGGAGTTCTGTGGGATTTTTTTCTGTGTGAAGTCTGCGATATTTAATTTTGATATTTTTCTATTCTCGGAAGAGTAAAATTAAGATAACTTCACTCTTACCCAACAGACATCTCACATTGCTTTCTAAGAAGTGAAAGGGAGTTTTGCCATCCACTCTAACAGATGCCATTGACCGAACTGACCGCTGGTTTAGGCAGTGTCTAAGTCATTGTAAAGTATTTATAAAATGCTGATTTGATAGTATGCCCTGTTGTACTCAAAGAACATACCAATGGAAAACTAGGTATGTGATACCATGCTGGTTATATTTTAATTTTATTTATGTATGCCTCTGCTATGCAAAAGTACAGAAGTAAATTATCTCTGGTCCTGCCAGATTGCTGGTACTTCTTGATGCATTGAAAACATTCTGTAACACTCTTGAGAACCTTAGCCACATATTTTTAAGGTAGGCATTGACATGGAAGGATAATACATGAGCTGCTTGTTCACACATTCTTTTATGTTTGTCCAGAAATTACATTTATTCAATCAAATATAGGCATTTGCTAAAGAAATCCAGCAAGGACACTGATACTTTGTCCAATGTCTGGACAGGCAGTTTAGCATCAATTTTTGTCTTCTTTTCTCATTAAGTTAAAAATTACTTTTGGATTACTTTTTTTTTTTTTTTTCTGATGAGCTTTCCCCAAATGTATTTTTCAACCTTGCTTCTTCCAAGTAAGCTGCCTATTTTCTCAAAATTGTTTTTGCATATCCTACAGATCCCCATATTTTCTCTGTTCCAACTCTGTATCTTCTGGCTTCTTGCAAAATTGGATACCATGGAGCTAGTTCCACTGTCCCTGTTTCTAATAGAATATGCAAAGTAGGATTAGCCCCAGCTTTGAACCCCACCGAGCGCAGCTCTGAGAACAGCAATTACAGACACAGGCATATTCTCCATGACTTGGATGTGGCTTCCTTCCAGTTTTTCTGCGTCTTGGCATGCTTGCATTGCACTAGCGCTTCTCAACAGAGACGACTCTGGAGACGTGTCTGAAGAGCCAGAACTCCGTAATACTTGCCTCATCCTTTGCTTTCTGTTTTTCCTCCTGCTATCTTTTATGTTGATGTCCTTGGAGCCTGTCTTATCAATCTTGGTCCGGGTATATGGAAGCCCACATGTGCATTGCTAATAGCAGGTGGGGCTTATTTAGATATTGCTATTCCTGAACACTTGGGTACTCTGAAAGAGTGAAAAACTGTTATATGGATCTGTTTGGGCCTGTTCATCTACACTCACCTTGACAGGTTAATTCTTATAGTAGAGTCTCTTTGGCCTATAAGAAGCTCTGCATCTCAAATTGCAGTAAGTGTAGAAATGGTAATTGCTCCAATCAAAGGCTTAATTGTTCTGGATTCTAGGGTCCCTGTGAAATGCTGAGTGCCACCATTCTGTGCTGTTGTCAAGAACCAGCCCTAGTATGTTATGTTAATCTTGTTCTCCCTGGTGAAATGTGCTTGGGATCTCCTCCCAGACTAAGCGTTTCCTGATGAACTCTGCTTTGTTCACCCAGGCTTAATCCTTCCTCTTCCCTACTCTCCCTGTGCAGTACCTGCCCCGTTCATCCATGGTCCTCAGTAAAATAACCAGCGGTCTGAAAGTGCCTCAAGACTCTGCAAGGTTGTTTCCATTTTAAATTCACTAATTTACTTGTACTTTCCTTCCAAGACAGCTGTGTGAGAAAAGGCTACGGCTGCAGCCTACCCTTAAAGTCAGCAGATGTTGGGCCAAAATCTCTGCTCCAGCAGAGTGATATCAGCAAAGAATTTGGCCCTGAGCCTCTAACAGATCAGCCAGGGAGAATGCTGCGTAGTCCTGTGATCCTTTTTCACCCAGACCATCCTGCAAGCACTATACTACCAGTTTTCCCGCTTTGCTTAAATGAGGGGGGTGTCTAATTGTTTCAACTGATTAAAAAATCAGATTAGGAAAATAGGCTGTATGTAGACAAGTAGGATTTAAATGATTCGTTGGCCTGAACTAACTGGTGTTTTCCAACCTCAAACCTGTAAAGTTTGGCTTCTCTTTGTAATTGATGCTCTGAAAAACGCAGAGCACTTGCTTCATGAAACTGAAACTCATCAAACTGCTTTTTTGTTCTTTTTCAGCCTGTTTTTCCTAGCTCCTTTGGCTAATGAAACACAAACAGTGTAATCAATAAAGCCTTTTTTTTTTTTTAAGGCACTCAAGAGCTTATGTAAAATCTTTGGAATTTGTTAGCATGATAACATTGTTATGCTCTCCTAGCTGATAGAAATATCAAAGCCAGCTAAGAATAACTCTGCAGCAGAGAGAGAAGATTGAATTTGTTTCCTGGAATGAATGCAGAAAGCATGTATGCATTGCTCAGTTTCTAACCACTAAGGAAAAAATCTTAGCTGTCGTGAAAATAAACTCCAATCTCCCCTTCTTAACAATGTCATTAAATGAGCCAAAATATAGACTTAGTTTTGCTCAATATTTGAAAGTCTCCAAGATTTTCCACATCTTCCTTTTTTTTTTTTTTTTCTTCTTTGAATGCTGTGATGGTACATGAAACTTCTGTTGCAGGCAGCATTCTTCAAATCTTGTTCTTCTGGTAGAAACTCCAAATAAACTTGGCTTGCTAGAGAAGTTATCATTGGAATTTGTGACGCTTTAAGTCTAGCCTAGGGTTTTCTAGAAGTTGATTTTACTAATTTGGAAATTTTCAAAATGGCAGTTTCCCATCACTTTGATCCTGAAAAATGTAATGGTTAACATTAAGCTTTCTTTTTTTTTTTTTTCCCCCCAAAGCAGAAGCTTAAGGTAAAAGTCTAGGAATTTAAAGAGACTGCCATCCCAAAGCCTTGCCAATAAAAATTGCTGGGAAGTGCACAACCTAATTTTCAACCACCACAAATGATGGTTGTGGGCAATTTGTATGTGGAAAGTAGTGGAAAGATAAAGTTCAGGTGTTTGTTACAGAAGCAGCTTAGATATCTCAGCCAGGCTGCTCTCCAGCTAATTGGGTCTGTGGTTTTGCAGAGTGTATGACTATGAACCTCTGATTAGGAAATGCAAAAGAAAAACTCCTCTTTAATTTTAAACAAACTGAAGTGTATTTATTTTCTTTCTTGAAAATGGCCTTAAAAACGGGCACTAAGTTTTCACAAAGAACAATTTAAAATCACACACGCACATTTTGCATAAGGTTGCATGAGGCGGCCTTATTGTTCAGAACAAACATAGGCATTGCTGTTTTGCCGGCTTTTTTTCAAGATTATCACAAATATGGTAGTATTTGTATTTGCTTATAGACCGGTGATAATGTCGATTTAAAGAGCTGGAGAAGAAAAAGCCTTGTTTTCATGCTTACAGGGAAAAACTTGACAATCTGATCTGAGTTCATCCGGTATTCTCAAAAAAGAGAATGCAAATTTAAAAGAAAAACTGTGTGGGGTTGTATTTTTTTTTTTTTTACATTTATTTAATGTAACATTCTTTCCAAGCCAATTTCATGGGGTTTTCATAGTTTTTTGGAGGGCTGGCTCATTTCTGCCCCTCGCCAAGTCCTTTGGTTTGGCAAAAGTGACATGGTTTATGGGGAAAACCTTCAGATTGAATTCACAGGAGCTGGACAGAGTGGGTCACCACTAGCCATAAGGCGTCCATCAGAAGCTTTTACCGGGTGGCCACCTGCAGTCTAAAAGCACCTTGACCATGGAGCACAGCCGGAATGATGGGGTCTCTGGCAACATTTCTCAAGTCATAGTCCAGGCCCGAAAACACAACCTAAACTGATGCCCTGGAATCCAGCACCTCACATATATATATACGCTCTGCCTTCCCGAGCATCTGCCTATGTAATGTCAGGTAACCATAGTGTCGCCACAGGAACTTTGTCATACTTGTGTCGTGAACTACTTAGCATTGTCAAACTAAAAAGATGATTATTTCTTTTAGGGTTTCCTCCACCCCTAAGATTGCAACCTAACTTCTCACATATAGCTTGGTAAATGTTATTTTCATGGACATATACATATGTAGAAAAGGAAAAAGTGGCGATCTAGCAAAGATAAAATCCTACACCCAAATGCAAAATACTGGTGTTCTTTAAAAACGTTTGGGATCTACATTAAAAAAACCCGACAGTTCCCCCCAACATAAGCCATCCTGATGCTTTCTGGCCTTTCCTTGAGGCTAACTGGAAGTTCTCTGGGAGCTAGGGAAGGGCCCGGACTCCAGCGGGGCCATCCTGCGGGATGTCTCCTGCCGCTGAGTCCCTCTCCTCAGCATGCTCACTGCTCCTATCCGGCTCCGGCCCTCCAGAGAAATCTTTTGCAAAGCTTTCTTTCGCGGCTCTTTGATCTGCGGGCTCCCAGCCTCAGCCAGACAGTGTGGCACTGCAGGCTGCAGCCTGAAAGTCAGCCCCTGTCCTGTAATTTGTCTCCCCAGCCTTGCTGGGAGGTTGCTTATCTCTTGTTTTCCTGTTGCTTTTCAGCTTGTTTCCTCTCTCCTCCCCCAAGCTTTCTGTTAACGCAGATTAATTAATTCTCACAGGAAAATCAGATAATCAAGCACACCTTAGCACCTAGCACCGTGTTCCTGGAGTTACTGCGTATCAGTTTTCCTATGTTTAAGTAGCAGAGGGCACTGGGAGGAAAGTGGGAATGTTTTTGTGGCAAAGGTGGGTTGAGATTGCTTAGCAGTAGGTGAAAGGGTTTTGGTCCAGCAAGAGCTAATGAATAAACAGGGAGAGGCATGTTATTTGAGCAAAATGACCATTTTATTCCAAAAATGCTAAATTTGGTTTTGTTAGCTAGTCTGTGTCCACGGCTTTGTGCCAGGCTGAAGTGCTGCTTGCAAAGAAAATCAAAATTTATTTTAATGAATCTTATTCTCTCCAGGGTCTCTCTCTTCCTCAGGGCAGTTATACCTGCAGAAGCTATTTGTGAAATGGTTTCCAGATGACAAAAGAGTTTAGTTCGCCCCCCAAAATGAGAGGGTGGCTGAATGCCTGTACCTGTATCAGAAATCACAGTAACTTTTTCCGTGCCTGGTTTCCTGCTGCTTGGGAGGCAGGATACGAGAGCGCTGCTCTCCCCAGAAACTTTAACTCTCTGCCTGACCTTAATCCTTGCTGTCAGAGTGGATGCTACTGGCTCCCGATGCTGCAATTAAGTGAACTCTTCACAGCGTATCATTCCATAAGTGATGTTTACTCCTCCATGAGCCATACCTTGCAGCCCAGGTGATGTTGGTAGTCTACAGGTTTTTCAGCATTTTCACCCATTACAGTATCTGATTTGGTCTCTGGGGGTCATTTGGTATATTCTTCTATTTCCTCTACAGGTATCCAAATTGTTAAAAGTAGCAATGAGCACATCCAGGGGAAATCCCTGGATTTCTGCTTTCAGACTTATGGAAGTTCTGTAACGCAAAATTTGCCCGGGCAAAAATCTGTTTCCCTCCTTTTGCTCATAGAAAATTGAACAAGGGCTAGAAGGAGAAACAGTTCAAGAGTCAAAGAAAAAAAAAATTAAAAATTGATTAATACCTTTTTACACCTGAGGCTCAGTTCTGCATTGATGCTTTGAGAGGTCCAACTGGTATCATTACTGCACCCTAACATTAAAAGGAGATGCATAGTCCTGCTAAGAGCTGGACTGAGTTCTGAAGAAGAGGAAATGTTAGCTTTGTCACCCAAGCAGGCATAGCTGGCACCGCAGTTGAAATGTCCAGAGAGCACATGGAGTCAGCTGGGAAACTCTAACTCGGCTAAATTAAGTCTCTGTAGCCCCAAAATTTTATCTGAAATATCTCGATCGGGCATTTGGTAAGCAATGAGTCTACCAGCTATCTTGCTGTGGGACAGATAGGCATTTAGTCTATAGTTATTGTATGACATGTTATAAACATGATAATGATCTCCCTGGGTAGAGACTCAATTAATTCCTTGGGTGCTGGCAGCTTATCCATGCAACTTGGTGTATCTCAATGCAAAGACTTATTCACCTGTGAAGCCATTCTTTTGTGTTGTAATAAACCCATAGGAAACCTAAGACATTAGTAAGGGCATGCAACTAATTAAAACAGCTCTATTTTCTTATAGGTAAAGAAACCTGTAAGAAAACCTCTGTGACTTCAGGAGCTGGAGCTTAACCCAAGAATTAGAGTAGGGGAAAAAAAAAAAAGTTTTGTTTTAGATTTACAGCTATAAACAAAGTTTCGGTGGAACTTGTTAACAAACTTTTCCCGCATCCTGAAGCTTTTAAAAAGTTATCTTTCAAGTTGCGCCAAACACCATTCCTGCATCCCGAAACTTTATAAAGTTGCCAAACGCCATCAGCTAAGCAAGGCTCTGCTGGAGCGGGTTTTACAAACGTTAGGAGGTATTTGCGTGTGCTCTATGCGTTACTATACGGTCACATTTCATCCCTCCGCCTCCCCCACCGCCTTCAGCAGATGGAAACTCCGAGCAGCCAGCGGCTTTGCCATGCCTCAAAAAAAAAAAAAAAAACCCCGGGAAAAAATTCCCC
>VYZW01047528.1:56062-204829 GCA_013401315.1 Balaeniceps rex
AAAAAAAAAGCCCTGGAAGAAATTCCACCGCAAAAAAAGGACGGGGTGGGGGTGGGAAGAGCAAAACCCACGGGGGGAAAGACGCGCAAACGCTTGCTGGGAGCGCTCCGGGAGAGCCCCGNCGCGGCAGGCTGGGTCGCTGCGGCCTTTCCTCGGGGAGCCTCATGGGAGGAGCCTCCGAAAAGCAGCTCCAGGCTCCTACTCCTCGGCCTTTTGTACGCTCCAGCGCTCGCCCGAGCTGCCCGCGGTCGAGGGCCGGGCTGGGCGTGAGGCAAAGCCGCTGCTCCCGACGCGGGATGGTGGAATCGGAGGGAATTCGTGTGGAAGCGAGGGCCTGCTGCGGGCTGTTGCGTTGGAACCGAGGATGACTGAGAAGAGCGAAGCTGGTGATTATTTCCCGGCCTTGGTGAGTAGACACTTGCGAGGGGAAAGTTGGGCGCACAAAGCAGCGCGCAGTCTGTATCAGAGATTAAAAGTTAGCTGTTGTTCGCCACTGCTGCTCTCTCTCAAAAGATTATCGCGCTTTTGTTTCCTCCTTTTTGTTGCCTTCGCACAACCTTTGGAAAAGTAACACTTCTACCGAATAAAATGCCCTCCTGCTCACAGAGCGCTTCCTCCAGCTCTGGGAGAGGATTAACTCTCCTTACCTCCAAGAAAGAGACTGGATTGTGGCTCCTGCCATGGCTTGCGGTTGGGTTTCTGCTCGGCCGGAGTGTCAGCGGGTGAGGAGACTTTTGGGGGGGTGTGTTTGATCGTACTGAGAAACTTCTGGTTCAGGTTTACTAGCTGGAATTTGGAGACTTTTTAAACTCTGCAGCAATGACATCAGGACGTGACTGAGAGCCCTTCAGAGGCTCTAAAGGCTGCACGGCGGTGACGTTATGGGCTTTTTACAGTGGTTGACAGTTATTACAGCAGATATGCTTATTCATCCTGTGCAGGCGTGATTTATACTTCTCACACTTTTATGTGGCTTTCTGTTGTCCCTCTTTTAGCTTGTGAAGGAAGTAATACTGTAATGCGTGTTTCAGTCCCCTTAAGTCTTTTAATCTAAAATAATTGTATTTGTCTAATGTAATAACTCACCATAACTTCTAGGTTTTAATGTGACCACAGTAATATAGAATACTCAGGCAAAAAAAATTTATTTTTTCCTATTTTGTGGTTATGACTAATCACATTGATGATCAATCTGGAGACCCAGAGTCCCCAAAATTAAGGGACTTCTAAGCAAGAAGGGTTCGGTGAGAGAGGAAGTCCAAGCCCTCAGGTGATGTGTGACTAAACACCATCCCCTGCCAAGATAACTTCTCTATCTTGTCAGGATTTCCACAAGCACTGCCAGAAAAGTATTGCTTCTGAGAATTACTCTCCATCGTCACGTGCGCGGATTGCCTGACAGCGTTAGTAGTAGCATCCTGCTCGGCCGGGTTCTTTGGAGTTACCTGCAGGGATTGCCAGCTGCTCTGCAGCTGGGTTTCTGGGGTTGCTTTTAGTAGGTGGGGTATTGCCTTCAGGAAATCTTTTAAAATATGCTTTCATTTCTCCAGAATGCAGTTTCTGCCTTTGTTTTCCTCTCTTACTTTATCAGTATGGAAATTTGCAGTAGGAGAAGAGACTCCCCTGTTGCTGGAAGCACAGTCTCGTGTCCGGAGCCGGGCAGTTGCGCGTTCCCCTGTAGACTGCAGGCAGCCTTTAGCCTTTGGGGGACGCAGCTGGTTCCCGTTGCTCGGCCAGGATGGTGGCAGTTCCCTTCCTTGGGGATGGGTGCGACTCGGGTGCTGCCCAAGCCACAGTGGTCTGGGCTGGCTCTCCCTGGGTGCTCTGAGCGCGGTCACCCAGCATCCAGACCTGTTCTGCTGATTGCTCGAGTCTGGCTCAGAGGAAGAGCATGTGTATCTGAGACGCTGGAATAATTCCCCCAGGAGCCAGTTCTGGTATCTTGGTGGTAATGTCTTTTTTCCATGAGTGTAGAAACACTGCTGCGCACAGTACTGTACATCAAACTCTTGTGTCCCCTGAATGAGAGTGATTTGACTTGTTTAATTAACACATGCCGGTTCATCTCTTGGATACCTTCATTACTGTGTTTGTACAGCGCCCAGCTCAGCAGGACTCAGCCTGGCTGAGGCGTGCAGAAGCTCCAGCAGTGTAAATACAAAGTGCTGATGCAAGGCACTTAAGGCATAGTTTCTCCTTCAGAGTACAGAAGGAATTTGAGAGATTTTTCCAAAATCATGTATTTAAATGCATAAGTAAGTCTTTGTTGGGTTTACAAAAGGCAGCATATTTCCCGAAACTTGAACTTTGACTGTGAGTGTGTGTTTAGCTGGTAAAAGTAAAGCCTTGGTTATGTCTGTGCATAGTGGCCAGCAAAAGTAACCGGTGACCCGCAGTTATTGCTGTATCTGAGCTTTTAAAGCTGTTGCTGGCATATGGACTTGCTCTGTGGGTACATCATTTGGTTTTATGGATGACCCTTAGTTCATTGGGAAATAAAGCCAGACTTTCCATTTCAATCTTAGAATCTAATATTTTTCCTAAAATTCTATTAATATTTAAATCGATCTTAAATTACTTCACAAGAAGTAGTATGGGGGGAAAAAAAAGAGGGTGTTTTTTGGTTTTAATCCTGTGCTGGTAGCTTATGCAGCAGTCCTGAGCTCTTTCCTGAACAAGATTAGTTTTAGTTTCTGATACCAGTAATGTTGATTTCTAATCTGAGAAATAGCTTCTTACCTCCTACCCCGCTAAATTTTATTGACAGGAGTCGCAGTAATCATGTAAATACTTTTAAAGAACAGAAATAGCAAAGGTGCATAGAGTTACTGTAGCAGCTTATTGTTGGATTTTCTACACATGAACTTTATTTCAATGAATGTGGCTAATGTATGAGGTAAGCTACAAAACAAAGTATGAGAAGGTAAAAATGAATGTTATGAAGGAATTACTTAATAAAATGGATGAAATTTTGCGAGGTACAGTGTGTTTGAATGAATGAATTGAACTGCTGTAGATGCGGCTAGATCTTCCCTTGCAGAGAATTGCAGTGTAAGAACTTACCAGAAATAGTAAATCCTCTCAATATTTTTCTGTGATTAATTAATATTTTTTTTTATGCATGTGTAAACTGAGGCTTAAAAAATTGACTCTTTGGCCCAAGTCATTACAAAGCCAAGTATGAAATCTAGAAGATGTCGTCTATCAGCCTTGCTGTACCCAGTGAGCAACATCTCGTTTCTTGAAGAAGACGAAATAGCGGGTGATGAGAGCGCTGAGAGCTCAGTCCTGCCTTGTGGATGTTGGTGCCATTTTCCAAAGGTTTCTGGAGTAAGACCAGGATCTATAAATCTTACCGTTATCTCATTAAAAGCAACCAAATGTTCGGGACTAGGAGATAGCAGGGCTTGAAATGTGTATTCGTTTCCCTTGGAGTAAACTTGGAGCTGTTGTTGGCTGTTCAAAGGGAGCCACATCCAGCTCTCCTGATTGGAAAAACCTGGAGAGGGAGAAAATGCCAAGACCTGTAGCTGCCTTCTGTCTCCAGCACCAGTGTCAAAACATTTGAAAACTTTAGTATGAAATCAGGGTTTTAAGGTTTGCATCTCACTGATGTCAGCAGAAGAGCAACAAATGGAACCACCAGAGTACCTAGCCCTCGCCGTGTTCGCGCAGTTGGTGCTGAGGAGCTGACCCTGCTTGCCTCTGTGTCCACGTGTGTAAAGCTGTGCTTTTTTACATATTTCAGATACATTTCCTGCCTTGGTTCGAAAGCTTCTTTCATAGACAGAGGTCAGACCTCCTATGTTTAAACAGAAGAAATTACATAGCTTTATGCAGTTATTTCTCATTCATTCATTGATATTTAATGACCGCTATGGGTCAAGCTTTGTCTGAAACTTGCTATCTGCGTCCCTGCCTTCTAACAGTGACTTGGAAAATCTCTTTTCTAGGATAAGTAGAGGCCTTAAAAGTGAAATTGTGAAACTCAAGAGCCTAAGGACACTTGATGGGCAGCGTCTTTCACTTGTGACACACTAATAACAGACTGAACCCCTTGGTCTTGGGCTGAATTTAGTGTGCTCTCTGCAGCTGTTAGTTAGCAACTGCTTGTTAAACTGTGAGGTATTTTCCTTTGAAAAGTATTTCAGTCATGCTTGACATAAGTAGAATTTAGAAGTCATTTTAAGTAGATCCTCTTCCAGACTTGACCCAGAACTCGGGCAATGGAATGGAAAAGGCTCACGGCCTTTTTACAGAGCTCGGTTCTTGAAACAAATTGGCCTAAAAGGCTGGTTGCTGGAGAGGACTTACAGCAGGGACCTGGTGGCAGGCGCCTGCGAGGCGAAGGTGGTTGTGATGCCCAGGAATGTCAGTTGTGGAACTAGTCTGAGCAGCTTTTGGATAGCTTCATTGTTTGTTCTGCACAGAGCAGGGTGGCTTGGCAATGAGCAGCTTCTCCATCACCTTCCCAAGCCCGAGTTTCAAGTTACATTGTCCGTAGACTGTATGAAAATCGCTGTCTGGGAGTTCGTCGTGCGGCAGACGTGAGTGGTGGCGGGCAAACACTTCACTTCTCACCAGATTGGGGCACACCGGTGCAACAGCTTCAACTGCAGTTTTGGCTTCTGCTGTACTTTCGTTATGTTCACAGGAAAGACCCTTAGTGCTCTGTCAGTAGCCAGACCAAGACCTGCCCATCTGCGTTTTACTCCTTACGTGTGTAAGAAAGAAGTTGCAATGTCCTGTTGTCAAGGTCTACTTTCTAAACGCTCATTTTAAGGGAAAGCAGAGGGGGCACCCCAGTTTGCGCTATAAGTATATGCAACTCATAGCGATGAGTGAAAACTGGTCCTTTTATACTAGTAAGCTAGAGGACTTCAGAACTTGTAAACAGCTTAGCTCAAAGCTTCCTACAACAGGCTGAGCCTGCAGGTGTGGTTAAACCAGAGAACATGAGGGCAGTTAATTGCTTAGTATTGTAATTAGATAAAAGTAATATTGTAAGTTTAAAAAATAATCAAATGTTCTCGGCCGTCACCTGAGAACTGCACTCAGTGTAGCGGCTTAACCCTGCTCTTGTTAGCATTGGTGTAACGGAGGGGAGAATGCCACTTGGCTGGTCAGGGATGCCATGGACAGACGAACTGGACCAAGTCCAGAATGATGCTGTGAGAACACTGGAAATGAAAAGCAGAAACACTGGCCTACAGAGGATCACAGGTGTAATTATTAAAAATAAAGTAAAAAAATCAGAAAACAAGCTTGACAAATCATTTTTCCCATATGAACATGTTGCTTTACTGAATCCTTTAGATCAAACGTGTGAAGTGTGAAGTTACTGGAACAGTGTTGACTTTATTATAGTGCAGTTTAACTCCTTGTTATGTTCTTTGAACCAAAATTAGACTATAGTAGAGAATCATGCTGATCCACTGGATTTGCAGTTAGGTAAGGAAGTAATTGTCTAGTGTTAAAGCTGAGGTCCGTGATTTAGGGATTTTTATTTTTAAGCTGAAATTCCAAATGCTGAGTGACAGTTTTAAGTTTATATACCTCCGCTCAAATCTGTCTGTGTAGGGTACCATCCATCTGCATACAGGGTTGTATTCACTTGGTAGTACTGGAAACAACATGGACAGAAGGGGGTTCAGGAAAGCGGCACCTCAAAACTGAGCCAGTTGGGTGAATCTGCAGATGTGAAATTGGAACCCAAATTAAAAGTCACATTTTATGTTTTACAAAAACCTGAGGATTTCAGTGAGTTCCAGGGAAAACTGATACTTCCAGGGCCCTGGTCTCTGGATGGCCATGTGGGAAAGTCAGGTAGGCAACAAGAACGCTGTTTTCAGGGGGTTCCCATGGTTTGGTGTCTTTGTTAAAAACAAATGAAACCGACTTCTTCAGTGAGGCTCCTTTCCTTATTGATTCAAGGGTGTGTTTCCCAATTGTTTTAACCATGTAGTGCTTGACTGCACCCAGCTTGCCCCGGGTATGGGGCAAGGCTGGGTGTCTCCCCATGTGCGCTCCCTGCAGCACCCAGGACACCTTTGTCTGGCTCTGTTCTCCCACTGATGAGCCCCAGCGCAGCTCTGTGGCAGGTGAAAGCCAGACTCGAGCTCCTCGTGTATTACGTAGTTCTGAGCAAGGAAGTCTTGCTGTTTCTCTTGTTCTAGCAGTAGCTCATGTTCTCATTTGCTTTTTAAAACCAGAATCAAAATGGGGTTAATTTGCTGTTGGATTGTACTATCTCATTGCTCCTGCAGTTGTAACACAGGCAAAAATCCATTGACTTCAGTCCAGTGGGAATAGTAGAGCTGTGCACAAAAGCAACTTATATTAAAAACACCAACATTTGCTGCATTCCCTGACACACAAGTTAGCATACGCATGCTAAAGTCCGGGGGTTCAGACAGGCAAGTGGCAATAGTTCTGCAATAACTCAGACCTCTAAGGCTGCCTTTTTCCATGTCTTTTCTCTCCGCAGCCCTCCTGGGCCAGGTGATGATCTACAGTTGGCTTCTCCCCTTGATCCTTCTGAGCAACCCTTAGCTGTTTCTGCGGCGTATGGAAATGTTGACCCCACGGATGCTGCTGAGCTGACTGCAGCAAGGTACTGTACAGAGCCATCACAGCTGGAGCGGTGGGAAGCAGCTGCAAACTGCTTACTGATGTGGGCGGGTGCAGCACCATGGAGGTCAGCGCTAGCTGAGAAATTGCTGTCGCTCTTCTTGGATGGATGGATGGATGTCTGGTATGGCCAGTTGCTGATGGGTTTGCCGAGTCTGTTTGTAGTCAGTGGAGCATCTGTCAGTGGAAATCTTTACCGGAATTTAAATCTCCCTCTATCAAAACCTTCAAAGGAAGATGCTGTTTACCTTTCCCTGAGATTGAACCACTATAGCATATAGGAGGGTCATGCCATGTGAAGGTGCAATGTATGCCTTATATTTTTTAAGGTGCTTATACTTTTTTTTTGGATTAGTACAAGGTAACTGATCCTTTGGGCATTTTCTTTAATTTTGAGAAGATCCTTAACAGTATAATGCTGATTATAAAGCATTCAAGTGTCTCATCTCTGTTGGACACTTTTGTCTGCTTTTACTTGCACTGAGAAGGGAAACTGTTGCTTTATTTGTGCTGGTGGCAGTTGGGTTGTCAAGATCTTTGGGTGTATGAGTTTGTCTTAACTGCCAACAGCAGAGTAAGCCTTGTAGGGTGTGTTTACCCTTCAATCATTGTGAATTCAGTGGAGTGTAAACATACACAATTTATTTAAGCTAGCGTTAAATTGGTTAGCTGAAGTAGCAATAATATGCCATCAAAGGCAGAAAGGAGCTTGTGTGGTTTGCTCAATCCACCTTAAAAGCTGGGTCACTTTGCTGTTTAGCCTGTACTGGTCTTCCATCAGTCCCCAGGCTGGTTAGTCGCTAATGCTGGCTGAGTGAATCTGTGAGGACAAACTTTTTCCTACAGTCAGGCTAAGATGATCTAGAGAAGCTTACAATGGGAAGCTAATGATGTGGATTTCTTCCAGTTCTTGTAAGTTTTTACTCAGAGAGTTGTGTTTCGTTGTTTTTAACAAATGTAAGTGGGTTACTGATGGGTTTTTGTGGATTCTGTTTTTTCTTGCTAATGGATTGTTGGCCATAGTAGCAAGGCAGTTAGAAAAGAGTGAGCAGTAATTGAGGTGGAGCTGTGAGCTACTTTCTGAACGTGGAGGAATGAAAAGACTAACACCAAAAGTGCCAGCAAGATTTATATATGGTCTCTGGACTACAGTCTGAAATAGAAGACTCTGTTGCCCTTGGGGTGATAGTTTGCTGTTTGTAGGGAACAAGGTACACAAGCTGTCTATGATTAAATGTCACCTTAGGAAACATTTAGGAAGAGCAGTCTTAGAGTGTTTTAATTTACTACTTCTTGTAAACCTCAAGAATTCACACTGTTCACATTCTCATCTGGATCTGGAATTTCGAGTTAATTATATTACACCTTTTCTTTTGATCTACTTCATAACTTCTGTCTTTAAAATGTTTTCACCATTAATGTTCAAAAGTTAGTCTCGGGGTTCCTTGCTTCATCCCCGTTGTGTAGGCTGTGAGTGCTGGTGCTGAGCTGTAGTTAGCCCACACAGGGTGGCTGAGCCCAGTGGGGGTGAGGGCACGCACACCGTGCAGCGGCCACAGGATCTGGCTCTTGTTTCCATATCCTGACCTTGATGAAGGTGCAAGGATTTTTGCAAGGGTTCAGTGCTAAAAAGTTGCAAACCAGGGGTATTCAGTGTGGAAATAGATGGTTTTTCAGCTCCTGAAGCGGAGGGAGGTGAGAGAGAAATATACTTCTTCAGCTGGAGTGAATCTGGCTGCAGGTGGTTCGCCTGTGTTTGTTGGTTTAAATTTTTTTTGTCTGTTTGTTTAAAAAGCTGCGCAACTTAACTCTTGTCAGTATTGTTTGTTTTTCTTAATCCTTTATTTTGCATCCTTGTTCAGCTTTAGACGTAAAAGCCTACCTGTTCTCCTTGCACCTGTCTTTCCTTTCCAGGCTGTTGTTGCTTGCCAGCTTCTCTGTGAGCCTTGCAGAGGTGTTCCCTGGTGTCCTGGCAGTAGAAACGCAGCAGCTCCCATGTGTGCCCACTCACAGACGCAGCTGATCGGCAGAAGAGGGGTTAATACCAGCGCAGCTGGACCCCTGCTTTAGCTCCTCTCTGAAACAGGCATGGGCAACTCTCTTCCAGCAGTAACAAACACTGCTGACTTCTCTGTGGTTTGGTCAGACCTAAACTGATAACAGCATAATGTTAATAGCACACGAAAGTAGTACTCTTAAAACGCATGGGATTATGCTCACAATGAGGATCAGTAGTAGTAGGACTGGGCTTTTCTTATCCAAAGGAGGAGTTTCCGTGATGTTTGTTGTTTCACATCATTGCCTTATCCCTCATCTTCTCTTCACCTGTGATGTGGAGCAGATTCTTGCCTATATAAGTAAGATGATCATATTAAAGCCACTGCTTTTTGGCATTTTGTGTAGAAATACTGCACCACTGCTTTTCAATATGACTTCAAAAAAATTCTCTAGTGCACACACACACGTCATGTCTCTGTGTCAATGCTTTCTGGTTATGCCTGTGCAGTATACTGTTGAAACGTTACCAGGGCTATTAGATGGCATGCTGCTCTTCCAGTCTGCCTGCAGTAAAGTACAGTTATAAAGTGTTTTCCCCCCAATATATTTAGTTATTTACTAATGAGTTCCTTTTGTTTCCATGTATTTCCCCATCAAGGGTGTCATAAATGCAGATGGCATGCACTCTGACAGGGGAAAAATAATGGTGCATATAAGGCAGGGGTCAGTTTGTGCTAAATGTCTTCCAGATGGCAGTGCATAATAAGAGATCAGGTTGTCCCTCCATCTGTCCAGTCAAGAAACTGTATCTTTGTTTTGCTTCTTGAGGATGACTGTCTGCCTCTCTCCTCCCCTGCTGATTACGTATTGATCAGGGACAACATGGTATCATCTGCTCAGTAAGTAGATTTTATTCACTGTATCTACAGAGGAGTGCCCTGAAAAGAATTAGGTAAAAAGTTCATGGGCTGTTCTGCCAAGCATTTTTGTTTAGCAATGAAACTGAAAGGCCAAGTTCACTCTGATTTGCCAGTACACGTTGCGCTAGGAGAAATTTTGGCTAGACACATCTTTCTCTTTGTGCTGCAGGTGCAGAGCTCTGCAACAGGACTTCTGTTTTGTATGAGAAATGTTTGGGTTGGAAAGGCAGAGAAGACAGATAAGTGCCCCAGCTGTACGAGACCACAGCTTAGCTGGGTTCCATGGTTAGAGGTGTGAAACATTTCTGAGCAGTGTCTGTCTGTTCCCTGCAACTTGCTGCCTGTCTTGTGGGCAAAAAATCTGCAAGTGCCCAGGAAAAAATGGCAGCTTGGAAAGGACTTGCTGCATGAGTTGTCTATAGGGTCAGGCCATAGGTAACAGGCAGGGCAACCCAATCTGGTCCCTTCCACATGCTAAGGAAAGCTTCTGTTCTTGCGTTTAATCTCCAGCTGAGGGTGCGGAGCTGCAGCACGGCGTTTAGTCCAGACCAGACAGAGCCGTCACAGCTCTGTTGTGAATACTAGGGAATCAAAGCTGTTCTAAACCTGAGTTGGTGTCGGAAAACGTTGTGTTCCCCTCCATCAGCCTCTCTCCCAGCTCCTGTTATGCAGAGGACACATTAAACTGCTGTCATACGGGAATTTGTGATAGGTGATGTCGGATGCACTAAAAGCTGTGTCGCTTTATCTGCAGATGGACCTTTCCTGGCCACATAGTGCACAGCCTGGAGAACTGTGGTGCTCTCAGGGTGTGCTCCTCAGTGCTAGCAGCACAAGCAGGCAGGAATACCCAGGGTTGTCTGTATATACAGATGGTCAGAAAGTGACTTTTGAGAATTACTTAAACAGAGATGGAGCTTGAAAAATGTTTGTTTTCTAATCAGCTCGACCCTACAGGATAAAGGCTGGCAAATGTATAGTTTATTGTGCTCTGGGAAGACTTGGACCTTTTGGTAGTATCCTTGCTACAACCATTAGAATATTACTTGTTGGAAAAGAAGTTTAGTGGCAAGTCTTGTTTTAGTAACAGCTGTGGAGAAGCAGAGGTTTTAATGTAACCGCTTCATGTCTGATACAAGTACCAGGAGTTGATACACGTGCCAGAGTTGATGCAGACTTGGGCTGGATTGTTTGAAGTGGACGCAAAGTCTGTGTTTTGGATGGGGTTGCTGTGCTGTGCTACCCTGCCTCTGTTTGTGCAGTCTGTACCATTTCTGAGCTGCTCTGCTTCTGCCTTGTCCCTTGTGAGCTTATTATGCCACCTGCGGGCAGCACTCATCTGCAGGTAATGCCTATCTGGTCATGGGCAATAACCAGTAGCACTACGCTGTTGCAATTCTACCTGCAAGCGACGCTGAACAGTGCCAAAATTGTTACGTGGCAATATTAGCCCCGCACCTGGTGTGAGTAGACTTGCAACCTACTTTTCATGGCCTTGCTCAACACTCCTTGGTACTGTGGATCCCTTGTCAGAGCGACAGCAGTGGGCAAAAGGGATGGAGGCTGCCGATGGTACCCTGTCCGACAGTCCGCCTTCCCACGGCACGTGGGTGGATACCTCCTGGTACTTGTGTTGGTGCCAGATGTCAGAGAAAATGCAAGTACCGACTGCATTTCTGCCGTGTTCCTTTACAAGCTCAGTTGCACAAGTAAGGCAGCTGACTCTTGGCAGGCACGGTCTTTATGGGAATCCAGTATTTGACAATTTAGATGACCCTTGGAAGGATGAAGGGAAATAATTTGTGGATTTTAACACATGCAGAAACTATCGCTCATAAAAGTAAGCCCTGTGCTTTGTGACGGCCAGGGAGCAGAGCTCTTCGAAAAATGCCTGTATTTTGATAGCTAGTTTTGCTTTGCAGAGAGCATTAGAAATGACATTAGTCAAAGTATGTGTCTGAAAATTGTTTCATTTTATGTGGAAAGACTTGCAGGGGAAAGCTGAAGGGCTGCAGATGGGCGGGGGGGCCTGTGCGTAGGGAGGGGTGAGAGGGGAACAGGTGCTACTGTAAGCAATTAACCGGGACGGTTTTATGTGTGCATAACTTAAGGTCCGTAATTTTATGTGCGTTTGGTATTCTTGCTTGGCTGGGCCCTCTTGTGAATTGTTTGGGATTTGCAATTCTTTGTTTACTCTCCAAACAGATGTTCAGCATTCACTTATTTTTAGCAGTTTACTTTTTGCTTTAAAATCTTACTTTCTCTAATCTCCTTGTGACCCTATATAGTCACATTGCCTTTGTATATATTTGATGCTATTACTATATTAGGACAAAGATGTTTTTAGCAAAGGGAAGAGTCCTTTGCGTGAAAAAGGAAACAGCTTGCTTTTTAATCATCATTTATTTATTTTAACTTGATGTGACTGAAAATTTAGGAAGTCTATGTCAGTGTCAGATCAGTTTGGACAAACTGGGGAAAGGAAGGAAGGAAGGAAGGAATAAGGAATGAAGGAGAGAGGGCATAAAGCAGAGGTAATTTCTTAGAAGAAATAACTGAGTAGCTGTCCCAGATGGCACAAAGCAACTTCATGGATATGAGCTAATCAAGCTAAACCACCCTCAGAAAGAGCTTTCGTGATCTTAGTAAGTTAGTGGATAAGCACTTTGGGGAATAACTATTCTCGTGCTCCTATGTATTGTAACTAAAGTTAGGAATGTGATTTATGTTTGTCCTCTGTTTGTATACATGTTTCTAAAGAAAGGAACTATCTGTCCCTGAACTTTACCAACTCTTATTCAGTAACACAACTTAATCTACCTTCTACAATTACAGTATAATTACTGGCGGGGAGGGGAGAGGAAATTTTAAAAGGAATGGCTAAGATAACTGTTTATATTTAGTTCAGGAAACCTAAAAGAAACTTCCCAGCCAAGGCCCGGTTCCACCACCATTTCCTTAAATGTTTGTCTCTGGATCTCTGGGAGCAGGAGCTGGCACGAGGGGAGGCTGTTGCATGTGGCTGCTACCCCAGAACATCTCTGTGCCTCTGGAATGTCAGAGGTGCCCTGGAAAGGACAACGTGGCGTGACAAGACCCTACACTGCTCCTGCTTTTGAGACATGAAGTCATTGGTTATTTAGTTCCTTTTCTGTCATTAGTTTAATGAGCGTGGCCCAGAGCAGGGGGAGTAGCATGGTTACCAGTCTACTTAAAGTGAGGGAGAATGCAAGTGAGCTTCTTGTGGGGTGATCTTTTGGATACACAGGTGATTCACCTTCTTAAAGAGCGTTCGAAGGCTCATGAGAGATATGTTTCATTTGTGTTGCTGTCGAGGGATTTTTCTAATTTGGGTTTTGCTTAAGAAAACAAAGTTAATGGAGCTGTAATGGTGCATTCTGCTCTGGTCTGCCTTGAGTAGAGGGAACGGCAAGACTACCCTCCCCTGCGTGGCAGGGATTTGGGCAGCTGGATGTTTCTTCCTGGACTCTGGTCCGTGTCTCTGTGCAAGGGCTCCTTTTCTGCAGGGACCAGGAGAGGGCACGCCTCCCCAAAGCACCCCGCAGTGCCTTCCCTTGCTGTGAAGAAACTCGGTCTTTCCAATCTGTATTTACGTGCTCTGGAAATCATTATATGGCTGTCATGCTTCTGAGCTTGGGTCTTGTGGGGTTTTGCTGAGCAGAGAGACTTGTAGGAATTAACAAACACAGCAGTATTACAGTCCTGTAATCTTAACATTCATGTCATGAGTTCAGGGATTATTGTGCTTTTAGCCTTACAGTATAGGGAGAGCTTTTAAAGTAAGAGAATTTTGTAGTCCTGGGTTTTAGTTTTTTCTAAAAGACAAGTCACTCAAGTCACTTAATTGAATGTTTGTATTATACGCTGAGGAGAAAGAGCTGTGTGAGAACTGCAAAGTAATCATTAGTGATTTATTTATTTTACTAATTTCATATACAGTTAAATTTCTCTGGCAGTTAATGTTATGGTCTATAAGAGCTGTCAGAACTTTGCAATAGTACTGGTTATGTGGTCGTCTGAGAAATTAAGTGAAATAGGGTTTGTAGGAAGAAGTAATTTCTGGGAGGTATGAGAGAGACAGTATTGGGGAGGGGATGATGTGCTCCTTAGAGCTCCTTAGGTCAGATTTAGCCAAAGTTCATCTTTTAAGGAGACTTCACTGAAGCTTCATGGCCACTTCTGAAATTTGTCAGCTTATTTTTAATAATTGTTTTGCAGCACCTCCAAGTCTGATAGCTGCAAAGAAGTTGATAACCTCGTTTCTGGGGATGTACCTTTGGCTGCGGACCCTGGTGATGGTATAGAACTGCCTGCTCAAGAAACCGAAAGTTTCACAAGGGAAAAAAAGAGGTATTGTGCAATGTTATTTCATATGTTACAATAAATTTCTATGTTTGTACACCCTTTGCTTAAGAAAACATAAGTAGTGTGAAAGAGGCTGAATAAGTGTAACAAGTGTTTTGTCTAAGTTATGTGAACGCTTTGTTGCTAGATTTTGAAACCAAATGGTAGACTATCAAGACCTGCTTACTCCAGTATATTTACTGCAAAAGACCAGAAGAGGGAGCTTGGACTACACTGGTTATTACTATGATGATCTTTCCTACTATTTTTAAATTAATAAATTTTTAGGGTTTTTTCCAAATCTTTTCCCTTCTTGAAGTTCAAGTTTGTTTTGTTTTGTTTGGGGTTTGGTTGTTTTTATTTTTGTGAAACTGTGCAAGATCAGGTGATATGCAAGAGGACTGTTCTACTCATTCCCCTTCAGATGCTGCCAGCATCTTCCCCACCCCTCGCTACTGATTTGTATTGTAGTTGTCAGTACTGAAGGAAGAAGTTCAGCTTGGTTTTGCTCTTGCTGAAGAAATGTTGAATTATCTTGATTTCAAAGTTAAATGTTTCTCTCCTTCAGATTTGCATTGATTGGTGCCATAGCGTTTGATAGATGGCCTAGGGAATTTCTGCTTGGAAAACCCCCAAACCAAGTCCTCCCATCTCAAATACAGTCAAGATGAGACATGTGCTTGGATATTCATGTCAGAGCTTCAGATGACGCCTGTCTTGTGGGTGATTAACCAGTATGCTGTTGTGGCTCAGCAATAAAGGCATGCCCTTATTGTGACATCTATTAATGGAAAAGGTCACAGCACAGCTGAGAATATTAAATGGGCACTCCCTGGAGAATAGCGTTCTCCACCCCACAAATACAGGCTGGCAGCTTGTGACAAGTACGATACAAGACGGGAGACACCACGGGAAACGGAGCTATTCCACTAAAGCTCTGTTCAGAAATGTCAAAAGATGCTGCTGTCAGCAGGAGGATACTCTGAATCATGAATGAAAATGTACACAATAGACATGTTCTGCTGTGGAATAGTGAATGAACACCTATCAGCAAATGCTATTCAAAAAACCATCCACAGTATAATATCTAGGAAACATGTTGGTTAACTATTAGTTCTAAAGCTCTGAGTATTTCGATCAGAAAATGGTGTCCTCACCTCTAGTGTATGTGCTTGCTGTAACACAGTTAGGCCAAGTCTTCTGTCTGACCTTCCTCCATGATACTGTACTGGGCCCTCACTTTTTAACCTGTGGATAGTTGGTGTGGAACAGAAGCGCTCAAAGGTCTGTTTTGCACCAGTATGCAAGTTCTGTAATCTGGAGAGAATTTTCTGAACGAAGGGTAGATACCATGGTCATTCTCTAAAAATGGAGAGAAATGGTCAGGTGAGGTTGTAAGTTAGAAAATATTCACCCCAAGATGTTGGCTCTTTCCAGAGAATCATCCAAAGTTGTTTGAACTTTATGGATGCCCTGGACTGAATTTCACATTCTGTGAGTGCTTTAGTGTAGTCACAGATGACTATCGTTTACAAATCCAAATTGAAACCACCAAAACACATGGTGATTTTTTTTTCCCTTTTCACCAGAATTCAGCATCAAAGAGAGGAGAAATAGTTTTATTTCTGCGTCTGCAGAGCTGCTGTTCTCACATATTTAGATTGGCTTGCACCTCTGAAGTTTCTGTTTGGTTTTGATAATGATGTAGTGTGTTTAATAATGTAAATATCTATGTGTGCATAAGAATCTCTTGGATGGGGTAAACAATGGTGTAATTAAGTAATATTAGTAGAACTGCTTAATGCAGAATCAAAATCCAGCCTAGGATGTCAGTAAGCAAAATGTACACTGGCAAGCATCCTCGTTAGGCCTTGAGAATAGCGGTGTTATCACCCACAGCCTTCTTTCTCTAAAGCTGAACTTGCGTTTTGGTTCTTTTTGTAACATGAACACAGACTTTCACAGATCTTGATGGAAATTAAGATGCCCACAGAGGTGAGAATTAGAGATATCTGTGGGACGAAAGATAATTCTTGCATTCTCTTGAAAAGCAAATATATTACTGTCCAAATAGCTCTTTGCTGTTATAATCAGCCCCTTATGTAAATACTTCTTGGACTATCTTGCATTTTTATGTGATCCATGTGTATCAAGTCAGATCAGCCATGGAAAATTGGGTTATGTTTCACTTTGTCACATTTATGGCAACTGCCTGGACGGCAAGGTGCAAATGCTGTGCCACTGCACAATTTTCTGCAAAATGGATCCTTGAGGCATTTCAGTCTCCTCTGTGATTATGATGGTCACATTATGAACTGTGTGATAGACACTTCATAATTTGGGAGAAGTGCTGAAATATTGCTAGTGAGTGTAACTTGTCCTTTATGGAAGCCCTACGGATAGAGTTGGAAAGGCTCTGAAAAGTTGATCCTTCCCTCTGATTGCCCTGTGAGGAAGAGAGATGGATATAATCCATTCTGTAGAGCAAAAAGCAAATACTGTCTTTGTGCATGTCCTCACCTGTAGCCTCACTACCTGCTTTGAAAGCTACACCTGTGATGTTAAATGTGGCTGGTGTGATGTGGTGGGTCCTCATTGTTGTCAGATACGGGATCAGTTTTCTTTCAAAAGCTAAAACAGACTGGAGTTGGATCATTTTGAGAAACTCTGGATGGATAGGGAACTTATGCTGATCTCTGAATCTCTGAAATTAAATACACATCTGTCTTACCCAATTTTCCTGAAATGAGCCTGGAACCAATTGGAAGCACAGCAACAAATCTTTCTATCCAAAAGCAAAAAGTCACAACAGTCTTTACAGAAAGCTCTGCTTTCTGCGTTGTTGGTTTCCAAAAGGTGGTTTCATAATACTTCCCTGGGAGGAAGCAAAGCTAAATTACTGGTGTCACACAGAAAAACAGGATAAGCTTTATGACTTCTGGGTTTTATTTGCTTGATCACATGTTGAAAACAAGTTTTCTCCTTTGGCCCACCTTTGGAGAGGCTTGGTGTAAAACTAAGTAAATAAAAACTAATGTATTGCCTTCATTTATGACCAATACTGATAATCCTCGACTGAGTTGCTTTTCATGATGTAAGGAAAACCAAGAAGGGATTAAATGGGGTTCAAAAACACAAGGCTTTTTTCCTTGAGTGAATTCAACCCTTTTGAAAGGGATGAGTCATTCCACTAAGTCTACAAGTGCACTGAGCAAGGAAGAGATGGGAAGTACAAGTGAGGATACAAACGCAATCTCAAGCCTTCTTGTTTCCACAGTGTGGCGTTCTGAGGTTTTTTGATATTTTTTTTTGGGGGGGAGGGGGTGGTGGTGGTTTTTTGATGTGTATTGTATGAACCGGATGCTAGTCTACCTCTAATGTGTGTCTGGACCGTCTGGTGCACAAGTGAAGTGATGGTTTTTTTTATAATAGCAACAGAATGAAGGCATTGAAATGGAGTTGCTTAGGTCTTGGAAACTAAAACCCAAGGATTTTTCTTGAGGCTTTGTGGCTGATATCCTGAAAAGCGTTCACCATCTTCTGAAGCACAACATAAAAAATAGATACCTTCCACAAAATCAGCCAGTCTGTAACAAATGGACAGGAATGAGCCACAGTCCTGCTCTTCATTCATTTCCTCCATTCCAGGTTTTTAAAAGAGATTGTGTCTCCTAAGTGATGTGTTCAGAACTGCTCAGCCCCAGGCAGGAGGATGCTTTGTGCTGCTCAGTGTAGATCTCTTCAGCCTATTGCTGAGTAATAGCATCAAATCCTGGGATGTCTGCTGTGTTTCAAGCCAAAAATGTTGTGGACTACATGCATTTTCTTGTAGCTGATTGTGGGACTGGTATGGTGGGGTCCCCAGGCAAGGGACTTGATCCTGCAGGCTTCTCTGGGTGAACCCATGACACAGGGGGGGATGGTCCTGTGTGTGATGGGCAGGGTGTCTGGGGACCCCTGTGTTGTGTGCTGGCAGAGGACAGCTTCTGCAGAACAGCAGCAATTCAACAAATAGCTTCCAGTAACTGCATATTTAAAAGGCAAAGCATTAATGGATGCTTGACAGAAGTGGGAAATGTCACCGGTTTTCTAACCATATCTTTGTTCAGAATTTGGGCTCTCTGGGGTGCGTTCTGCCTGTATGTTTATGCTCAAAGAGAGCAATTATTTGTGTGTGTTGTAAAGCTGCTCTCCGTATGTGGCAGTGGACAAAAGGGTGATGGTAGCCCTCTGTTTGCTTGTTATTACTGTGTATTTTACAGGTTCCCTCAGGCGATATATGGTAATTTCCTTGCTGCTAGAACAGGTTCAGCGGCATGAAAATGAATATGTCATTACGCTAATTAATCCATCCACAAGGAATTTTAGAATGGCGTTAATCATCTTGCATCAACCCTACAAAACTGGCAGTACAGATTCAAGGCAGAGATTACACACCTGGCTTGGGTTGCTGTTCCCTGGCACTGTGGCATGCACGGTGACAGCTCGGAGGGCACCAGGGGAGCCTGGCCCTGCCAGGAGGGTGGAGGACTTGCAGGGGATCACCTCTTGTCCTAGAGCAGGTAATGCATGGGTTAAAACTGTTGAGTCAGGTGTATTCTGTATTTCTCAATAATCAATGTAATGCTTAAATATGGCCTGTGCTTTTGGAGCACTCTACCCCTAATGCTAAATCTTTTAAAAACAAAAGCGAAAAGAAACTCCTGAAAAATACTGAAAATACTTCAATTTTCTGTTAACTGTTTTGAAATCAAACTGAAGCTGTAAGCTAACTTCTTTAAGAAGTTACCCAGTCGTCATTTGACCACCCGCCCTTGGCAGTCACAGCAAAGACTTGCACCAGGCGGGAATACTGTTCTTGTCTGATTTCTTCATCCTGCATTTTCATAACCGAATTCTTCGTGTAGGCCCTAAGGGCAAGAGACCTTTGGATTCTGCCTCCTGAAATCGCCTGCAACAAGGTGCCCCCAGAGAATGTTATTCACACTGATCTTGTCAGCTGAGGGCAGGTGCAGGAAAGTGCTTAAAAATGTCAGTCCCCTCCCGGTGTTACGCAGCTCCTTTCCTAACAAGCCTGGCTCCAGCTGTCTTAGGGATTTTATATCTCAGGATGTTTAAAGGCTTAGAAAGAAGCACGGAAGCAAGAAAATGTCCCTTTGGTCTGTGATGACGGTTCTGCAACTCCGGTGCATGGAAATGTCAACAGAGCTTTGGGCGTTTGGCTCATGGACGTGGTCTGCAGAGGCATATTCAGCAATAAAACAAACTCCCTCCTTTGGTGTGGTTATGCTTGTGGTCCCAGTCTGAAGGCTGGGCCAGAAATTTGGAAAACAGGGGTTTAAAGTTGTGTTTGTGATCCAGTGAATTCAGGCCTGGTTCATACAGCAGTAGCATGATACAAATGGAATCCAAAATTGAAGTGTCTGTGCCTCAGCAGGAGAGGAAAGCAAAGGAGCAAATGACAGGCCAGAGGCCACACAAAATGATGTGGGATGAAGAGCTTTCCACAGGGGTTTGGCTGCCCTGGAGCCTTAACTGGGGTCTTCTTTGTAGATCTGCATGGTAGACGGGCCCCCTTGTTCCTTCAGTGAAATCTCTGCACGGCCACCGTGGAGGCTTCCACACTTGAGGGTGTGCTCAGCTCTCGGAAACCTAATCTGCCTGTTTGTATGGCTTCTTAATTTCATAAAACGCTTTTGTACATGGAATCTTCTGGTGTGTTCAGTTCTCACGTTACTGATCGTAATTCACTACTGACCTCTGAAAGACTGTAGCCCCCCTGGCATCCTGAATAGCACCGTGCAGAGGCCCCTTTTGTTATCTTTGCAGTGGGTTTCCCATGCAGGAAATTTCAATAACTAAGCAGGCATCTTGGTTATTCATAACTCTTAATGCCATTAATCTCACTTGCAATTTAGATTAAGCAGCGACCTTAGCAACCAAACAGTGATCAGTGGGGGTGGGGGGCACCGTTATTTATTTATTTATCTATCTATCTATATCTATCTATCTATCTATTTATTTATTTAAGAAACACATTCTAGTGTTTGTTTCCTGTGAGTTGCATCATCTGGGTGCATCATCACTGGTGACTCCATTTTTCTTTGACTTGTCAGATGGAAATATTCTGTCAGTGTGCTCAGGCTTAAAATTCTGAGACAGTGGGTTTTTTTTTCATGAACAATGTATGAATGCAAAGAAAGCACTCACACCGTGGTAATCTAGATAAGTGGTGGAGCAGACAATGTGTTTATCAAAGTATTTAATCTATAAGAGTAAGTTAAATCTCTGAAGCTTTACACCTAGTATCTCCTCATGTTATTTTGTGGTGTATAACATGGTGACATAGATAGGGCTGTGTTGTGCCAGGTATTGTACAGAGGCAATTGAATGAATTGCTTTTATTTTTCTTGAAGAGAATATTGAAAAATATCCCACTGATTTCACACACTCTAATTACTTCACTGCTCAGATTTCATTTACACTCTCTATTCATGAATCAGTACCCCACTCTAAGTCAACAGCTACAAAAACCCCCAAACCCAACAAGACTGTGGTTTCAATCTGAAGGGCTGTCATTCTTACTTTAGGGCTGAATTTCTGATTTATCTGTACTGGAGTGGGATTAAATTAGGAATAACTGGATCTTTGAAGGATGGTGATGAATGTGCCTTTAAATTGCTAATTATAGGCTGTAATCATATCTTAATTGTACTGTGGCCATGAACTGCACTAAATGCCTATTTATTAGGCACTACTAAAGCATAGGTGTTAACAATTTATGTTAACACTTGACTGGTTTTTGCCGGTAAACCAAAATGGGATCAATTTGTTGCATATTTCAGGTAACTTTTCATACTTACTCTTTCATTTGTAGCACGAAGTTGCCCCATAAACCTAAGGGAGGGAAAGAAAGAAATCTGCTTTTCTTCCACTGCTCTGGGTACCTGATAGCAAGAGGTCATTCATCTCTTTGACAATTTGCATGGCTCTCCAGGAGGTGGCATTTGCTTAGGTTCTCTCTTTGGGATATCATCTTTCAAAATAACAAAGATTTTTAATTTTAAATGGTGGTCTGTTCACACGCAATACTGTGGCTATTCCCTAGAGAAAAAAAAAAAGAGAATCGCACCTCTGGGGAGAGAGGGATTGAAGGGGTTAGGGTTGCTTTCTGTGCTTAGGTGTGACTTTCTGAAGGATTTGATGACAGTAGCAGCGTAAAGTATTGCCACTGTCCCTGTCCCACAGCAGTGCAGGAGTGCTGGCAGTGAGCTGGATCGTGGAATGACCTGGCTGGAAAAACAAATGCAGGATCAGTGTGGTCTTGCAAAGATTCCTGCTGGCACATCTCTGGGCGTAATGTAAGAGTAGAGTTAACTGGATAAAATGAAGAACCAAAGTGAAGGGTAGCAGATGCCTCATAGCGTTCAACTGGCAGCCTCAGCAGCTCATTGCTTGAAGAGGTCTTTTGTGTGACTCTCCTCAAGGCAAGTGGAAATTATAAGATAGATCCTCTCTTGGTCACTTTAGAGAGGGAGGTAAGACTAAGGAGCAAAAATCTGTCTGCAGGAGTGAGAGAGACTGATTTGGAGAATAAACAAACAAACAAAAAATCCTAAGTGTCCCAGGACTGAAAAAATGCATGGTGAGTAAATTAGCACAGGAATATGAGTAACATATCTAGAGCCATGTATTTTTGTGCAGCCTATAACGAAGAATGCTTGAATTCTTTAAAAGCCTGTAAAACTACTTACTGTATAACCTTCAGAAAGATGAACTCCAAACCTTGAGTGCCTGTGTGGTTGAAAACAGGCTGCTTGACCTTCTCTGTAACACAAGGATCAACACTGGTCCTGGGAGACCCGTATTTCTGGGAAGGACTTAGCAGACAGAGCCTGTGCTTAGACAGCGTATCAGCAAAGGCCAAGGAGGGCTGGTGCTCCTGGAAGGGTTTTAGAGTACAGGAGTCTCCAGCCTTGGGTGTCCTAAAAAGGCTGTCACCACTGCACTTCAAAAGATGTCAATGCTTTTATGTGCTAATGTGTTCTCAAAAGTACAGCCAGCCTCCCAGAGGCACTGGTTTGCCTTGCAACTGTGTCTGTACAGAACAGTGTTGATTTTTTTTGAGCAGTTTGGTCCTTTTAGTCCTTTAGGAAAGTTGTTGCTGTTTCTTAGCAGTCTGATGTTGTGGATGCCCTAGCCATGAGCCCTTTGATACCTGGCAGCCTAATAATAAGGGAGTCCTTGGGGTGAAAACTTCTTCCCAGGATGCACTCAAGGCTTTGGGAACCAAAGGCAATATCATCTAAATATAACAAAAATATTGGGGGGGGCAGAGGATTCTGTTTAAACAATAATCTGTCCTTTGTTAACATTTTCCTTTGTTTGTTTGTTTTTTGTAGACAGTACTGTTCCTCAGAGCTTTGGCAGCAGTATCTTCAGGATACTAGAGAAACCCCTTTTTGTTATTGGGATGTTTGGTTTTCCTTTGTTCTATCCAGTTTGCTTTATATGGTGCTCATTTCTGCACAGTACCTCAATAATGCATTGCGGTTAGGAGGTACAGCTTAATATTCACCCCCTCCTTCCCAAGGGGGATAGATGTGTGAGGGAGGGTTTTCTTTCACTAGGCTCTTTGATGTTTCCTTGTGTGTATGTGTGGTCATGTTTATAACTAGCGTAAATGCCTAGCACGATGGACAGTGAAGCCAAGAGCAAAGAAACAGAACATAAATTTCAGTACATCATAAACCTTATCACAGTCCTGCCCAGCACTGTTTTTTGATGGAAGCCAAAAATTTCAAATTGGGTGCAAGTGACGGAAGTCTGAATTTATATATAAACATGAAATGTAGTAAGACCAAATACTAAGGGGCCTGTACAGCGTTTTAAACAACTAACCAACAGAGATCAAGTTTCAATAAAACATTAATTTTGTATAGGCCAAAATATAGCTCTTGCTTAAATGGATGAAACAGGCAGGAAGAGAAAATGATAAATTTTAGAGGATGGTACTGAATACTTAAATAGTCTTTTTCAGCAGTGGGATCACAATTATGTGGCTGTTCATCCCTAGGCTGAAATGCCTGGGGCATCTTTTAAGTCCTTTGAAGCTACAGTGGGATTTTTTTTTTTTTCTTTTTTAGCTACATCTGTGTGTTTTTCAGGTTCCAGAGAAGTTCTTACAAAATGTACTTATAGTGTCAACTCGGTTCTTATATTTTTAAAAGCCAGCACTAAATTTAGTACTAAATTGACGCTTCTTGGCAGGCCCAGGGGATGGATTGGGGCCAGGCAGGAGAGGGAGAGCTCCCCTCTCATCCAAGGTCTTTCTTACTGATCAGGGCGGGCTGCAGGGAAAGCCTTCCAGTGCTGCTGATCACACCACGTTTGTGTTCAGACTCAAGGTCTATCAGAGTCTGTGCTTCTGCCCCACAGAGAAATCAAAGGCCAAAGCCAGCTTTGCAAGCTTACTGGTGTAGTTGCATGATTCTTAATTATGTCCCCTCTCTCTGAAGCGCAAGAGGTGAAATGGGTGACATAATCCTCTGAGCATCTGGAGTAGTTTAAATAATACGTGGGTTTAGGTGAATGGAGCAACAAGCAAAATGACAAATCCTCTCCAAACCTCAACCTAGGGTTGGTTCACAGACAGCTTTGTAGTGTAGCAGATTTTATGGCCAAATCAGAAGTAAATCTACAGTCTGGCTTCTTGCACAGTGTTGGCCAGAGACTGCAGTCTGTGATTTGTTACTCTTGCATCCCTTAGTCAACAAACATTTTCAAGTCCAAGGCTCAGTTATAGCACATCTTTTTTTGAAAGACCATCACAGTCTGGAGTTTTAAAATTATTAAATGTGTTCCCTCCCCATGAGGTAACTGTACTCACTATTAGGAATTTGCATGTAAAGATTGATTTGATTTTCTTTTCCTAATTTTAGTTTCTTTCATTGGGTCTTGTTGATGTAGTACTTGGTCAGAGCCACCACTGCTTTCGAGCATGTAAATTCTCTTTGTGCAGGTGCTTTTGGGTGTAATGGCTAAGCGCCTTCATTTTTGGTATGAAACATTTTCCTAAGGCTCCGAGCAGCTCTCTTCTGGCCAGTCAATGAAGTATTGACACTAAACTGACAGAAGCACATCCATCAAGCTCTCACTAGTGTTACAGCCCATGTTCTTGTTTTACGAGTGCTCCAGTTCACATTGCTGTAATTGAGCTGCTTGGGTGGTTATTTTTCAAAGAGAAGAGCTAAATCCTGTCCCCTTTATAAGCAGGAGCGTCACAGAGGCGGTGAGCTGTCCTCGCGGTGAACCTCTGAGCTGTGCCGCGAGCTGAGCACATGAACTGCGGAGAGAGGGAGAGGAGAAGGAGGCAATACCTTGTCTGTGACACCCCTCACGATAGAGCAGAGCCCCCTGCTAGCCCAGACAGTATGTGCAAAGAGACAGGGGCATAGTTGGGCTTGAAAGGCTGAAGCCCCTGATCCTGCAGACTGTCAGTGAACATGTTAGCCAAGAGCTGCGATGTCAAGTGGAACTCGAATGTCTGTTGAATAGAAGTGTAGGGGAACGGGATAAAAACTTCCTCTACTATCCAGCTCCTGAGAAGACCACGCTGCCTCAGAATGGGATTCAGTCCAAGCCTTTTTTTTATTGGGCCTTTGTTTATTTAATAGGTGTAAGCATGAAACTTGAGGGAGTTGACCCAGGCATTTTAAGTGTATTCTTTACACTTGTTAGGAAGATGCCACAATATTCCTCTTTTCCCCATTGGCAGGACAAACAGTGCCTGTGTTCTCCCTCTTGGCTTCCAGGTACTGCTAGGGCTTTACTCTCTCAATATCGTGTTTGCCTTTCTACGGTAATTTTTTTTTTTCAATGTCTTTCTTTTCTCTGTAACAAATGAAATCCAGTAGGGAGCTCTTATGATATTCAAAAGACCAGTCCTCTATAGTTCAGTAGAGCTACCACATGCAAAACTGAAGCAGAGCTGTAACCTCAGCCTAATAGGGTCTCTGAATACAGCCATGTAATTTTACTCTGTTGGCTGGTACCATTCATTTCCCGTATTGGATGGAAATACTGCAGTTATTAACCATTTAAAATCTACTGCCAGAGTGTACATGAGGCTTTTCATACACTTTCTTCAAATTCGGTGTTTTACTTACTTGGGAATGCTCCTGACAAGTGTTTACCTGACATTACCTTAAAATTTTACACACTGAGTTGTGTTTTTATTTGGCTCTGTTGATTTGCTGTCATTAACAAAATTGTCCACTTCATGGCATTTTATGCTTATCCTGGTAAATGTCTGGTAAATACTGCTGTAAAAGGGCTAAAAAGCAGCCTGTATTCTCTAGCACAGAGGAGGCGCAAACCTGTCAAGTGACGCTGTCCTGTGTTTTTGACTCTTTGAGAGTTGTAGAGTGGTGACGGTGCCTGGGACAGCTCTGGTTCCTCATCTCATCTCTGGTCATGACTGGAAATGGTCAGGCTGCCCAAGCAGCGAGAGCCTGCCCCTGGGAGCTGGGAAATACAGAAGGTGTCGTGAGCTGCCACCACCTTGGCAAGGGAGCACCAGAGCTGGGCTCTGCTGCAGAGCTTGGGGGTTAACCCTGGCTACAGGCATGCAGCTGGGTGCCAGGAATTCTGAAGCTCAGTCCCTGAGTGAGGCGGTGCCGCTGCTTCTCTGGGGGACTTGAGACGAGTGTTGAGCAATGAAACACTAGAAATGAGGGTTTGGCTTTCACCAGAAATGAAACAACCCCAAAATTGTAACTTGCTTCGAAGTTTGTGGCTAAACAAAGTGCTGGCTCACTAGCTTTTCCCCTTAGTTTAAAAAAAAAAAAAACCAAAAGAGAAAAAAAGGCACATTTGTTTTGATGCTGTTCATAAAACAGAATTTAATTTTAGGCAGTCTCTGGAAATGAAATGTGCTTTGTGTTCACTAAGCATCTTTGTTTCTTCTTATCCCAAGAACAATTTATTGTGGGTGCACCCAGAGAGACAGGACCTTGCACATGTATACAGCAACCCTTATTTTTGTGAAGTAAGCAAACCCTACTGGATTTCCCTTTTTTGCAAGCAGAGAAAAACACCAGAAGCTGTTTAAGGTGTGGGCCTAGCGAGGCCTCTGCTGAAACACAAAAGCCATGCTGTGGTAGGTGCTTGGAAGTTTTAATATTTCTGTTCAATTTATCTGATCCTTTTGACCTCTCTGCCCTGTCATGTATCCAGAATTGTTACATAGCTTCAAGCCATTTGTGTCCCTAGAGTTTAATTCCTAGTATAGACAGTAGCGCAACTGATTTTTCTTTTTTTTTTTTTTTTTTTTTCTCCTTTAGTGATGCGAAACATAACTTGTATGTGGAGCATCTGTTATTTGCTAAAGACAGTGTGTGGAGAGTGATGGTGCCCAGTCCTTTCAGCTTGTTAGGCACGTGAATTCCCAGTACCCTGGTACCTCCATGGTGGCAAAAGGATAAGCTTATTCGTAGGGTCTGGAATGATGTTTGCTTGGGCTTGTACTTCCTGGGCTTAAAGATCCTCACCACTAATCACATCGGTATTAGATGATGAGCATCCCCACAGCTCTCCAGCTCATCGTCCAGCAAGGGGGTCTGTGCAGGAAGAAGCCAAACGGTTAAGTGCACCGATCTGGTGGATGGAGCTGCGCCGGGTAGGGTCCGCTCCCACATTGGCTTGTTTACCTTGGCTGCTCATGATATTCTCCCTACGTTCCTCATGGAAGATTCCATTTGTGCAAGAGGGATGAGCTCATTTGTTTAAATGAAAAAAAAAAAAAAGAAGCCGTTCTGCTTATTAATTCTCCCTGCAATCATCCCGATATGCACAACTTGCCTGTTATTAAAGGGAAATGTATGCACGGCATCCAGTGCACACGTGCATTTGCATTTCAAATCAGCTGAGTCAACACAATATAATGGTCCTGCCTGTAGGTCCTTAGGGAGCCACAGTAGCTGACAATGTGTGCTTAAAGGGAGGGTCTGCTTTTCTTCTTCTTCTTCTTTTTTTTTTTTTTTTTTTTTTTTTTTTTTGAAGCCAGTTTCAATAGCCAATAGTCCTGTCTTAGAGGCGCTTGCACCGTAGCTGCTTGGACCACTGATGTTTCGCAGATGATTAGCCTGTCACAGTGGCTGGGATTTTATTTTATTTTATTTTATAAATAGTGTTCATCTGGACCAAAAAAAAAAAAAACCCAAAACTGGCAACAGTTCAGAGAAGAGAAGCTGCTGCTGAAGTGTTTCTGCTTGTGCTGCCACTGATGCAAGCAGCTGTTTCCATCTGCACTGCAGTATTGCAGCCTCTACACAGTCAGAGCTCTCAGGGCTCCTTGCTGGTGGAATTACGGAGGAAGCTGGCCTTGCTCGCATCTAGCTTCAACCCAAGGGCACGCTGAGGATGGGAGGGTCGCAGTCTCTGCAGCAGGCACCGACAGGTAGCCTGAACCGGGAACCGTCAGAGGCCATGTAAGTGTGGATTCCCTTTGCTCTCCTCTTTTTTTCTCTGTACCGTTAGGCCTGCAGCCTTTCTGCACTTAACCTGTGCGGTGCGTTAAGGAGCTGACTTTTGTGTCTGAGGCCTTTGTTTAATGCTAATTGCATTCAGCTGGAGACATAGTTAAAGGTTTTGCTGAATATTACGAGTTATCTTTTATAACGCTTTCCTAGTATGAAGGCACCTTCCTTGGACTGACCACCTCGATTCATTTGTGTCGAGCAATAGCTGTGTACCATATGTTTTGTCTTTTTATGTTTTGGATGCATAATCAGTCAAACACAATGACCATTTCCAGTGAACAAAAACACACCCCTTCCCCCCTCCCAAGCCCACCACCTCTGTGTTTTCTATTTAAAATGCACAGCATGGAGCTGCATTTCACTGTTTTTTTCAGAGCTTTTTGCTTTTCTCTATACAGATACTGTTTTTCAGGTCACATCACCCCTGTCAGCATCCGTCTCTGTCATGGTATTATATCCTCTGATGAATCATAAGCAAGGGGTCCTTAGATCACTTCTCACTGAAGGCCAACTCTGAGAGATTCATTGAGGGGAGGGAGGAAAAAGCAAACAATTAGTGGTTATTCAGAACAAGTTATCACTTTTTCAGATGGCTAAATCATGTATGAAAGTGCAAAAATATTACGTGCATGCAGAAATAGCAGAGTCATTTCCCATTTGTAAACAGGATTTTGGCGTTTATTGGTTGAGGATTTATTGGTTTACTTAGCCAACAGTCTTTTCTGCCTAACCCTCCACCCCAAACTACTAAGCTGGCATGCTAGAGCATGGACCTTACCTCTGAATGGATTTTAGAAGAATTGCCTTGTCTCCTATTGTCATTTCAGTTACATAAATCACATTTATCTAACATGTCTGAACACTGAGTTCATTTCCGATCATGTATTTTGGTAAGTTTTAGGTATGTATCCACTAGGGCTAGTCTATAAACCAGCCTCATGTAGGTCTCTTAATTTTTTTTTAATGTTATGTGTGCTTATTAGGGTAGATCTGATTAGAGTTGAGACATCGTTTGTATGTTTGAGATAAGTGCTTCAGAGTCAATGGGGAATGATAGTGCAGTAACTGATAGTTTTGCCTCTATAATCAGCCTTACAAGTGGGTATATGCTCCCTATTGTCATATTCCAGTATATCAGCAGATAGCTTTGCTTGATACTGTCTTGTTATATTTGTAAGATACAGGCCTAACAGCATTTCTCCATCCTTTGTTCCTTTGATGTATAGCTTCACCAATTAAGATTTTTTTCTATATAGTTCCATCTTACATAGTACTGTCATTCCTATATACAGCATCTATTTTAATGATATGGTGGAATAAACTGATGCCATATTATATATAAGGTACTGTAAATTACATTTGCATCTGCAGAAACTGGTGCTGATTTTTAACAGTGATCCAAGGACTGGGCAATAAAAGAGATGTAGCTAAAGCAGGGTTCAGTGTTTTTTATGGGCAATTTTCACAGCCTTTTAAGAATTCATTCTGTTGAAGAACATATTGATCAAGGGGTGTGTGTGTGTGTATATATATATTTTGGGGGCACATGAATAAATTATATTGTCATCTCTTTCAATGACTTCTTCAATATATAAATATACTCATCTTTTGCAGTTAGTCATTCCTGTGGGGTTTCAATATGATCTTTTAAGGCCTGACATAATCAACAGATATACTTTTAGCACAGGCGTCATTCAATAACCGTTGATGTCCTTGGGAAGAGTTTGTGAAACACATTACTCATCTTGTATGAAATAAATCACTAAGAGAGTATGCCATTTTCTTCACTCCAACTACACACTCTTTAAAATAAGTGTGGAGATGTTTCTTTATCCTTGAGAAAGTATGAGCCTGTTTTCCCAAAACAAGAACCTCTTTATAGGATGTTATGGTAATCAGTTCTAGTCTCAGGTTTTGACTTTGTACCCTAATAACTATAACTTTTACCAACGCTTTTTTAATGAGGTTACATTTAACTTACTTTGCAGACACAAGCAAATTCCTTAATGGCAGTGATAGTTCAGAGGCAAAAACATCTGGCTGTGTCCCAGGCAAGTTGGTAACTGCCCATGCAGTTACAGCACCCCTGAAGTCATCGTTTTAGCCATCAGCAGAGGCTGACTGCTTAATGGAGACAGCTTCTTAACAAAGGGAAAGCCGAGTTGGCTTTGGCTGCCCTGAGTTCATTAGATTAGAGGGGTGTAAATCAGAAATCATTACTGAAATAGACTTATGTTAGCATCCAAAAAGTACAGAGGCAAACAAATGCCTTAAATAGCTGCTGGTTTAGGAGTTCCTCCAAAGTGTCCTATGACGGACTTCTTCACTAAACACTAGGGAAAGTTTTAGAAAGAAATTGATGGTAGAATCAATGCTGAAAAGGAGTCTAGGTTAAGATTTTAGAGTGTATCCATGATTACATATGCTCTTCTTGCATGTGTATGTCAAATTCCCAATTTTAATGTAAATTTGTTTCAGCCAGGATAAAAGTATTTGTAATAAAACCAGTATTGATACTGACAGCCTGGGGTATTCTGTTGTTCACTGTGGATTGTTAGCCACTCAGTCACTGGCAGTAGACAATTGTCCTTTTATTTAAAGAAAAAAAAAAAGTCAATTTTGAATGATAAAAACGGGGAAGCCCAAGGGAAGCCCGTGACAATAAAAGTTAACTGCAGATAGAAGTGGTGTGGTTCAGACCTCGCTATTGACATTATAAGCGCTGTCATGTGCTTTGCAAATTGCAGCAGGCACCCTGGTGGTCACAGATTTAGCTAAATCAAGGGCACGTTTCAATCGGATAATAGGAATGGACTCGGTTGAAATAAAAGCAAATGACAGTATGATGATGTTTAGCGTGCATGAATTTGTTCAGGTGCGTACACACTTACATCTAGTGCACTTGTGACGGTATCCTTGCGTGCGCTGTTTGTGCTACGCTGAGACGCCAGTTTTGTCCTGCTGAGGATGTGGACACAATTCAGCTTGCCATGTGCTATCACCTATATATCAGTGGTTTTCTTTTTAATAGTAATATATTTCTATCTCTTGGTAATACTTCTTAAGTATTAGAAAACTGGAGATGTTGCTAGGTTTTTAAATGTTGGTAGCTCTTAGCCAGTTGTCATCTCCGAATCATTTTTTTCCTTTCTCCTAAGCATGAACCACACCTTCCTTTTGTGGAGCATTATGGTTGCTGTCCTTGCAGCAACTGGGCAAGATTTACATTCAGTGCCCATTTGTGGATCAGCCAAAGGGCTGATGATGTGTTATTTCCTCCCATCAGGAGCTCTACATGCTGCGTCTCTAACATTTTCATCCCCTGCCAATCCAAGAGGAAAATGACTGAAGACTGAGCCAGCTCCCACTGAAGTTGATGGTGAAATGCCCACTGACTTCAGTGGAAGCTGGATCAGGCTCCAAGAAAGAAATTGAATGTTACTTATCATTGGTAGCAGGCCAAGATGTTGGTGCCCTGGTGGGTTGTTTTTCAATATTTCTTCTGCTGCGTGGTCTTTTCGTTTGTTTGTTGGTTGCTGGAAAGACTCAGAAAAATTTAAACCGGATTGACTCAGCCTCGTGCATAAGAGATGGGAGCAGCTGTTCTGTGTGTACGTGTGTATATACGCATGTGTATATAAAAGTTATCTGTGCGTACGTACAAAAATGCAGCCCTTGCTCGCTATCACATTTTTTACTTTTATATCTCCCAAACTTAAAAGAATCCACTGTATGGTTCTTAAAAGTTTGAAAGAAATTAGTCTGGTAAAATATTTGCACAGTTTTATATGCTCATGCATAGGAAAATCATCTTAATGAACATACACATGGAAGAGTGGGATATATATATTGAAAGTAGTGACAAGAATTTGGGTCTTGGGAGGAGGGGAGGCTTCTGTTACTGAATTGGTATTTAGTTTGAGTTAATCCCTTGACAGATAGTTCTGCCTATTGTCAGCATTTTACATAAATTTGCTTTCTTCTTCCTCTTATTGAGAGTCATCAGTAAGCATCCCCATCAAGTAGAGTGTACTCTATCTACTAGATTTGTCTACTAAATAGGGTGAATTGCTGGAAGACGGGGGGATGTTTTGCTTAAGAGAAAATGGACCAGCAGTAACGAGCAAATTCTTCTGTCAAGCTCCCCTGTCTTTTATTCCAGCCTCCCTTATTTGAGTCCAAAGGAGCTCATCTCTGAAGTCAATGACAGCGCTTCCTTTGATATGAGAGGTTATTACATCAACTGCTACATCTGTCAGTAGAAGTAGGCAGGTCACGTTTAGACTTGAAAACAAAATAAAAAGACCCCAGAATCACTCACCCTTCTATTAGCAAGGCATGCCACACATCTGGCAAATACGTGTATATTATAAAGCTCTCCATAGTGAATGGTGTGCCCTATGCCATGCATAATGGAGCTGCTGTCATCTATTATGTATTATGACACACAGGCAAATTGGAAAATACAAACTGATGTGAGGTAGTAAAAACATGAATGAAAAGGCATTCCTGCACATGCATGGTGGCTGTCACTTACAGTCAGAACTGTTTCCCTGTCTGCTTTTGCTTTTTGCTTTGCTTGACCCAGCAGTCAAGGTAACTGCTTGTTAAATTTAAATCAAAGATGCTCTTCAGTCCCGTGAGTTTCAAGAGGTAATAGTCTGGGTGCTTTTAATGTTTCTCTAACGTGATTATAGTACATAGAAAAGTGGTTCTGTCTATTATAAACACATTTCCTTTGTTTTAAGACCTTACACCTATAGAGACTTTTTGTATTTGCTAATGTCTTAGATACCATTTCCTTATCCATCTCTGATGTGTTGTAAGGATTTAGCTATGTAACAAACTTCTAACGTAGCCCAGGTGAGCAGGCTTTTCAGTGGCAAAAGGCAGAGTTTTAACTGTAGCTTGAATTTCAATGCAGTTTGCATTTTCTTTGAGGGACTGGGAGTGTTTGTAAGAAACAAACAAAAAAAAATTGTGTTTTTTAGTGTGGAAAAACTAAGAAAAAAGGGTGTCATTTCTCATGGGATTGTTAAATGCTCTGAAGCAACTATCTGAATTTAATAGTAGACCATGGGTATCATGGTTTGTACTCCCATTAGCACCAGAGAGCCAGTTTAATGGGGAAAAAAAATGGATTAGTTTCCTTTTTCCACCACAGTCTGAGGTTTCACAGGTTTCTTTTAAGGCATGTTTTGGCCTGAGAGCCTTCATAGATGGTGATACTAGACAAGGTAGTAAGATCCTTCCTTAGATCTAGAAACCAATGTGAAGTTTGCAGCATAAAATAGTCTAAAAATATAGCATGTGAACTGGGAAAATTTTGGTTTAAGCAAGTGTAGATATCTCTGAGACAGACCTCAGGGTCGTTGTAGAGCTGTATTGTTTTGTTGCATCCCCACAGTACTGTTTGCTACAGCTCCTCTCCCCTCCGCTATGAGGTCTGATGAGCGAGAGGAATGGGTGCTTGGGAAGCCTCTTGCTTTCGGGAGGAAGCACTGGGGCCGTTGGTTCTCTTGGGATGAAAAGTAAACTTTGGGAAAATCTGGGGCTTTCTGTTTCAAGTTTCTTTGATTTCAGTTAAACAGGATCCTTAGAATTATGTTCAAATTTACAAGATAGGGTTTTCCTAAACAAAAGAAGCTTGTTTCTAGGGCTAAATATAGACCAGACTGTATCTGAAACCTAGGAGTAGTTAGAATCAAATAAGCTCCTGCTTTTGGGTTTTGATTTCCTTCAGCATAGAAACCTGCATTTATTGGTCTTGTTAATAGCAGTTCATTGCTCTCATTAGAAATGAGTCCAGTGTTGTGCTGGGAAAAGGCTTGGTTGCTAAAGGCGGGGGAGGATGAGCAAGGAATTTGAATCCCTTTGTTTGACTTCCCAAGTGCAGGACTGTCCCCTTCCGAAGCGGGCGCCTGGGAAGAGAAGGTTTAGTGCCGTTGTTCCTCACCTAGCAGAGCTGTGGGCAGTACAGCTGGGGTGCCAGCTGGTGAGGTGCCACTGCAAATCAGGGATTGCTTTTTCCAGCACGCTGTTGTGCTGAGTAGGCACTTTCCTCAGCCCCGCGTCCCCGCAGCACCTATGAAAGGGATGGTTGCATTGTGCTGAGAGCTGGAGCAGCACAGAGTGTGCCCGCGGGAGAGGTAAAGCTGAAGTCGATGAGAAATCTCCCACAGCTACACCGGGCTGGAGGGGCAGCAGGAGAATCATACCCACCCCCGAGTCAGGAGATGAAATGATTATAGCCCGATGAGAGATTTGTTGTTAAGAGGTTGGGATGTTTTTTGTCCTTTGCTCCTATTGCTTCCTGGCTGTGTTTCTATCAATGCAGCTGCTTCATGTGTTGAAGTAGAGGAATAAGGGTTAGTGAGGATCTGTGCGAAGCTCTGCACAGCTTTATGGAGGCTTTGCAGGGGTAAAAGAGGCGGAATATGGAGGAGGTTGGGGCCAGGAGGACTCTTTTCTCCCCTCTTCCCTTTCAGCAAAGGGACTCCCCTCCTCCCTTCTCCACCCTCCATGTAGTGCTTAACTCCTTTCTGAAAGGAAAGACCGTACATAAGCATTACAGAAACACAGCCTTATTTCCACATCTCGCTATTTTCACAAATCTCCGTGCCTCTCAAGATAAGCTGGTCCCCGAGGGATTCCGGGTGTCATATATTCATCTTTGCCCTTCACAGTTGCTGTTTTGTCCCCGACTCCCGCTTTTGAGCAGTGTGACTGAGCAGAGATGTGGCTCTGGAAAGCCTTGTTGCATTTAAAAGGTAGTTCCAATAAACAAAGCAATTTCAAACCTATGGCTCTGGCTCCCAATGAATTATTGATTGTTTTCCCTTGAAGCCATTGCATGATGCTGTATAGCAGTGAGCACAGGCACATGGATGCTTTCCGAGGAGATAGTTAACAGGATGTTGTTTCCTGGATTAAAACTTCAGAGCTTGTTACTGAAGGCAGAGGAAAGGTATTTGCCATGGGTATTACATACTTAAACATCAATTAGTGATTCAAATACCAGTCCCTAACCTAGTAGTGTGAACAAAGTGCAGCACTGACTGGGATTATTATGTATTGACTGATTATAACTGTACATGTGGTAAGTATTTTCTGCCTTGGATACTGGGGTATCCTGCATCTTTACTGTTTCTTCTCACCCCTTAAGAGATTTATGTGTTTGAATATTTAGCAGCCCCTGGTGATTTAGGGACACATTAGTATATTTGCTGTTGTGATGTCTGAAGATGAGTGCCTTTAATTAAATGGTATTTTCCTGTTGTTCCTCTGAGAAGGAAGCATCTGCCTGAAAAGAGCATAGGGATTAAACCAAAAATCTTCAATTCTGAGTCCTGTTTCTGTAACGTAGATGTTTTCATTATTCAGACTGAAGCCAGTAAAAGGGACAGCAGGCTGGCCAGAAAGGGTGGGGGTTCATTTCATTATTCATTGATATCAGTAGTGTTGAAAACCATACCCTGTTAGATCTCGGGAAAAGCAATAAAAAGGAAAAATTTAACATGATTTAAAGCAATATGAGGAACTTCTTGCTAATCAGTTAGAAAAATTATTTCAATAGTTTGAAGTGCTGCTGTAAGTATGCCATGTTACATCCCTCGGTCTTTTTTTCCTTCAGATGTGCCTTCCCACAGCTTGAGACATTTCTTTCTGTGTGAAAGCAGGAAATGGCTTTTGTTGGGGGAGTGTGAATTTGGCTTCTGCACAAAATGCTCTCAAAATCACTGAATAAACAAGCAGAAAAAGCAGGAAAAAATAATTCCTTCTTCCAATATCAGTTATAGTAGGAAAATAACTTATAATACAATAGGTTAAAAACCAACATTATTTTTAAGGTGATTATGCCCTTTTAATTCTCCTCTACTGCAGTTCTAATCCTGTTCTCTAAATATAATCATCCTATGAGGAAAAATTGGCCTTTTTATAGTAAGTGATTAAAGAATTCTTAAGTTTCTTTTTGCAATCTATTCTAGAAGACACATTTCCAGACTGACCTGTGTGGTTTGGGTAACATGCAAGGTATTATTTTCCATTGCTAAAGTCCCCCCTAATGATTTGAAAATGGAAGCCATAGCATTTTATTTTAAATATTTTAAATCACATTCTTTTATCTCAGCTCAGACACTAAGTTGTCCAAGGACTTGACATTGGAGGTTGAATGTTACCGGAAGAGCAGCGAAGTTGCTCAGTAGAATTACATCAGCAGCAGTATGTAACTGAGCCATATTTCCCCTTTCACACCAAATTTACCCTGGTGTAAAACATTAACACTTCAGCTGAACTGTCTGAGATGTGCTGGGGCAGCAAAGGACGTTAAACCCTTGGGCTTATGGCGTGAAGGAGAAGCAGAAAGCTGCACAAAGCAGGGGGACGACTCTGGCTGCTTCTGAGCATGATGCAGAATGATCTTCCTCCCTTGTGTCCCTAAATTAAACCATGTGCCTGTCATGACACATCACTTGTGGGCTGGGAAGTATCACCTTCGATGTAATATTGATTATTTTTCTGGGGATCCATGTTTTCCGTGGGTCTTGTAGGAATATTTATGCTGAAATAATATTAAAATCCTTCTCTGGAGAGGAGTGCCTGCCCTGCTTTCTGCGCACATCAGTGTCAATATGAGTTCTTGTGTAATTGCGTTGCACTAAAGTAGGTCTTTGTCGTTTCAGTGGAATGGGATTTATTTGATAAAAGCTTTATTCTTAAGTGAGAACTGCAAAGGATGTTTCTGTGCCGCATTGTAGCTCAGGCCATAAAATGAACACGTGACGTTTATCATGCTCTTATGTTGGGCAGAATACCTCTGCTGAGGAATAAACCACGGATGATTTTATGGAAGATTACTTTTGCTGCAGAAACCCATGAATGCAAAACATAATTCCTATTTAAACCTCCCAACTTTGATTGGATATGTTCTTTCACAAAAACCTGTTTAAAAAAATTGCTACCTGTTTTTCTGTCCTACAATATTGTTTTTATTAGGGTTTTAATGCATCAGAAAGATAGCAGGATAAAGAATGAAGACACCTAGGAAATTAACTTCCATCACAGTTCAGGGATTTCTTCTATAAAATTGTTTTTAAATGTTGTGATTAAAAAAGCTGGAGTTGTACATATAGCTGGAGTTGTACATATTTTTCATTGAGCCATATCCAGTTTTAAAGTAAAAATAAAGAGAGAAGATCTATAGGCCAGCAATGATGAGTGTTATAAACTAAGACTAAAATTATTCTCCAGCATTATTGTTTAAGCTGAAATAATCCTGTGATGAAGTTATGGTTTTGTTTTGATGATCAGAGTTTGCAAGTCAGAAACCTATAAAATATGGTACCAATGTTGCGATGCAGGTGAGCAGCACAAGGCGTAATTGCCTTTTCTGGTATGCGTATGATACATATTCTGTACATATGCCACACATATCAGATAGCAGACAAAAGTATTCCCCCGTAAGGTGAGGTACTTGCTTAGTACAGACTCAGCACGAGAAAGCTGTGAATTCCCACTGACTTCTGGTGTAGTCTGGGGCATTTTGCATTTTACTGGAGCAGACCCTCAGAGACCAATACACTCTGGTTTTCCTGTGGCTACCTTGGGGGTACCAAACGTTATTTTATTTTCTTTGCAAGGCTTGATTCTCATCTTGTGTGTGCAAATCAGTAGTAGTGTTCCAGGTGGGACAATGGTATCATGCCAGTAGGAGCAGGGTTGTGAGCTCAAGACAAGGTTGGTGATCTGTTTCCCTCTCAGCATCCTCTTCTGTGACCCGTTTTGTGGTTTGTCTCCTCACAGTATAGGTTTGTTGTGAATTTGTTTAATCATAGTGTAGATGATCTTGTCACTGAATACCCTTACAACAGCGTGAGAGAAGCCCATTAATAGCTAATGGTCAGAAATGTGTCCCTAAAGGAACTGTCTTGTAAATGGAGTCTGGTGACATGTTTGTACCTCCCCCGGCTCCTGACTCAACGTAAGCATCAGATCCAGCACTGAGAACATTCCCCATGGGGGGAGAGGCAGCAAGGCAGAAGGCTTTCAGTGGTCCCTGAAAAGTCACCCACCCTTGAGCTTTGGTAGGCTAGGCTAAGGTTACTGGTTTTGCTCTTCTCTGGGCGAAATATTTTCAGAGCTATCTGTACTGTTGAATTCTTTTGGGAAGTTCTATCATTTCAATGGTGTATTTTATTAGAGAGAAGGGGAATATTGTTTGTGAGGTTTATGTTTATCACCATTTGTATTTGTGTTGTTTTTTAATACTATGCATTTAGCAGATCCTTGGATGCTAGTTTTGATAGGTAGACTAATTCAGACACCAAATATTAATATTTCATACCTAAAATAACCAGATGAATCTACCATTGTATCCATGTTTTCTATATGTTGCTGTACAAATTTAATGTTAAAATTTAAAATCTGTAGGGATGTTTCATATTCAAAACATGTAAGTGAACAATGACATAGCTAACAGTCATCATGTTAAAAGAAGCTAATTATCGTGGAATGTCACGTCAGCTGGAAGTCACTGAGTAGGCAAATACTGTACAAAAATGATAGCATACGAAGTTGACACATCTTTGATTTTATCCTAACCTAGTGCTGGGATGAAAAAAATGACCTTTTGGTGTAGCTGTAGAATAGTCTTGGTCCTTGTGAGTAGGCCCTTGGGTCAGCTAATGGCTGCTGGCCTGAATTGGTAACTTGATCTCCAGGAAAGGAATTACCATTTGGGCTCTCTTGGTGATTTTGAATTATGATCCAAAGCTAAAGAGTCTGAAGAAAAAAAAAAAAAAGAGGAAAGATTGTATTTATCTCTGTATTACAGAGTTGTGTAACTGCAACATGAGTGATACCACAAGATGAATTATAAGAAATTGTCGGTTACTGAATTTTATATAAACAGAAGGAAAAAACCCTCAAATGTAATGTGTACTGAGCAGTCTTTTTTTCCTCCTCTGGACTCTGCATACATCCACAGGGGGATAAGGCAGGCTTGAGGTGGATGCAGAAGTGAACTGACCAAGGCCATGCATGTGCAGCAGTTCAATGGCAGAGTTGAGAGTAGGATTGATGCGTTGCTGAAACATCCTGCCTCAGTGTTCTTTTTTTTGTTGTTGTTTATATGGTTTTGGCTTTTTTAAGAACTATACGGAAAAATCAGTTTTACCATTGAAAATGGCACCAGGAAATCTGAAAAGGTTTTATCAGACCGTTCACAGTGAAAGAGCTTTGACTGAAATTAATGTGCATCTCTGAGTGCCTTGCCTCCCTGGCCTTGGAAACTCTAAAGCTTAAAGTTACTGAGTGTCTTTTCAAATCTGTCAGCCTGCGTGGCTCTTGCCAGTGCAGTATATGTGCCTGCTTAAGTAACATGCAAAACAGATTCACCTCAGAAGTATACAGCCAGTCCTGCATCCTTGGTTCTGATCTCATTTATAAACCAGACCTGAATTATTCATGCCAATTTTATGAGGACCATCTCTGAAAATGATCGATGGAGGTCAGGCTACAGAACTTATTCCTCCTTTTTATTTCCAGCTCATCTCCCAATGGGATTTACAAGAATGAAAACCAAAATTCATCTTCAGTACTAAATTGAACATTGTAAGAAGTTGCTTTTTTTTTTTTTTTCTGATTTAGATTCCTCTCACGGTGTATGATAAATTGTTTGGTAAATACTCATGTGAAATTTATACCCTAACTTTATGATGTAACAGCTACAGATGTTTTGGAGGGCCATGTTTGATGGAATCTGTGCCTTGCCTTTAGGCGTTGCCACAGGTAGTGCTTATGTATCAGCACTGCAGTGTTTGCTCATTTGGGTCCTTCCATCGCACGACTTTGGACTCCCTGTTCCTCTTGGAGCCCTGCTAGTACCTCTGGGGCATGGAAATCTCAGTACGGGAACCGAGCATTGCGTGATGTCCTTCTGGTAGCAGATGCATGTGCCTTGTGTGCTCTTATTTGTCATTGGATTCTTCAGGCCCAGGGAAACAGATCTGTGGATAACTCTAGTGTGGTTTTATGTGGCCTAGAGGTGATGGATGTACTTGGGCAGCCATTTTCCCCTTGAACGGCGGCTCTAGCCAGTTGTAAAGAACATGCGGATCTAAAGATGAGATGGAAAAAAAGACAAAATATCCGTTTCTGTCTCCTCCCCCTCAGGGAGTACAGCTGTGTCTCAGGAAAAGTCTTTAGAAGCTATTGCCAGTTAAAATTGATCAGGTAGGAATTGCTCATCGTCTGAGACAGTCTTCAATTTATCTGTACGTTTCCAAACGTCCCACACACTACAATTAGAGGGCAATCTGTAAACAACAGCTGTCCAATATAGCTTTGGAGTCCTTGCTTTTGTTGCATTACCCTCCAAGCACTCTTGGGTGGTAATGGAGCACAGTTTGGTTTTGTTGTTGTTGTGTGCATGTTGTAAGATTACCTGACTTTTTTTCCTCCCGATATGTCATATTTCCAGTGAGAATGGAATCAGCGCCTCTGTCAATAAAACAAAGGTATATAGAGGCAAAACAATTAGCGGATAGCAGCGAGAAGGATGAGTTTGTGGAGTGCTAGCTGGGCATCAGTGATATCGCTGACAGGTATGAGAGACCTCAATTAATCTGGGACATGTTCCACCAATAAGGCAAATTTAACATACTTTTTCCAAAGTGCAAAGTTTGGAAGAAAATATACAAATTTAAATACAGGTGAACAGAGGCTGTTCACCTTAGCTCTGATGGAGCAGATCCCCCTGAAGCTGGTCTTGATGTTGTTACTTGTGATTCCACACCCCAGCTGGTGGAGAGCAGCTCCTTTGGCTCCATCCCCCTCTCCCCACTCCCAGCACGGGCAGTGCTTCTCAATAGTGTAACTCTAGCTCCTGGCTTCAAAATTTCAAAATATCACACAGCCATTCCTCTCCAGACTGTCCTTATTGCACACCAATAGATCAGTGCTCCATAAAGTAGTTAGGCATGGTTTTTTTCCCCTGAAACAGGCTATATGCTAAATAAAAATTCTATATAGATTTGACTTTAAGTGAAGTAACTCTATGAAAGCCTGTGGAGCTCCCTTGGCACATACTGGTTCCAGATTTGCTCCCTTGTGCCCCTCTGTAGGAAGTGATGCTGCTGACCTCAGTCCTTGTGTCAAAGCCCTGCTTTTAAGTTTCTTCTATATATCAGACATCCCTTTCACTCCTGTGAAATAAAACCAGAGTGCACGCTTGCATTGGTTGTACTGCTGTAGTGTAAATATTAGAAGAACCTGAGACAGATGGCAGGGTTCCCAATGCAGCTGAAGGCCACAGCTCTGTTGCAAACTACTTTTTAATGAATTGAGTTTCCAAGTGATAACTAGGATGACCTCACTTCAGTAGCTGTCGTGCCTGAAGAGGGCAAACAGTGAGGAGAGGCAGTGGAACGAAGAAATCTCATTCTTGCTTACTGAGTGCTTTCCAGCTACAGTGACAAAAAGGCAATTTTTCATTCTGAAATAGAGGAGGACTTAAAATTATAAGCATCTGTGGTTTACAAAAAAAGGTAATGCAACTTATGAGGCCGGATTTCCGCAAGGCCAAAGGTGAAGAAAAGTCAACCCTAGTGACTCTCTTCAGTATTTCCTCCGGAGATTTATGTAACAGGCTGGGCAAGACCTCAAAGTTTCCAGATGAGAGTGGGAGTGCTCCTGCTCCACAAGTTGTTGCGGTGTTGCCAGAGTTGTATTGGTCTAGTATGATTCTTGCATTTCTCAGTTTCCCCCCTGCTTGTCTCCCCCATCCCTGTGTGTTACATTTACTGTTTACCAGTATCTCTCAAGAAGGGAGGTGAAAGAGATGGACTAGAAGAATATTTCTGGTCATTTTGTATTCTATTACTATCATCTAATCATTTTGTAGCTTCTACAGTCTATACTTTTTTGCCCGTTATGTACAAAACCCAAAGGATACAGATGGAAATATATGACACATGCTGTCAAGGCAAGCTCCCACTGATTTCCCAAGCTGGCTAAAAGGATGCGTGGATGTATCTTCCTTCCTGTAGCTTTTACTTCATTGCTGCCCCACCAGCTAGTCCTGCAGACTTAGACTCTGCACTTGCACGCCCCATCTCCACAACGTTATGAGCTGGGGCCAGCAATGGAGTTCTTCATCTCTAAAACCCATGCGTCCCATCCCACCGGGCTTCATCTTTGGCTGGAGTTTCAGAATAATCTTGTAGGTGATACAAGGGCTCTTCCTTTCGTGAGAGCCTGCCCACAGCTGGATCTGTGGTGGCTGCTCCTTGCACAGCTTTGAATCGGTGCAGATTCTCACGGCGTATCACAATTTGGCAATCTGTTTTACACCATGAACTTCACGGCAGCATTATTTTCTTTCTGGGTATTCCATGTATTTCTCAGAGAAAAGACATTATGAATAGAACTGGCTGAAATATGTCATTTCCTTTTCACAGGAAATCCTGTTGTTCTGGGAAAATCTTTTCTTACAGTTTGAAAGTGGAACTGTAGTCTTAAAAATATCCTATGCAAGAGAGAACATCCGTATTTTCACTAAGGAAAGCTGAACACAGGATCCAATTTTTCCAGGATATATGTAATGTAGACCTTGGAGCATAGTCCTGATACGTGCTTCCAGGCTGTATGCTCTCTCACAGATCCCAGGCTGTGACAAAGAACGTTTTTCTGGTATTCAGCTTCCCTTCATATTTCTTTGTTAATCACTGTATTTTGCCAGCTCGATTGCTTTTCATAACAAACTCAGCAGCGTTTGGATTATGGTTAAGACAGTTCTTACTTGATTACACTGCTGCTTATGGAGGGGTGCAGCTGAAAATTAGGCGTATGGATTCAGGATCTTTTGGGGATTATTAAATATTAGCAAAACAAAGCCTTGTGCTGGAGCTCAGGCACCACAACTGTCTGTCCGCAGACTCGGGAGCCTCCAGCGTGGAAGCTCATACAGTGAACAAAAAAGAACAGACGTTTCTCTTTACTTCAGAATACTTATGCCCACCTCATCCAAGGAAGAGACGAAGCAGACAAAGGTAGCTCATTTAAAAGGGAGATAAACATGCACAGAGTCTTTCAATCACTTAAGTAAAGGAGGACACACAACTGCGCCATCAAGCCGCTTTTCACTAAGCAGTGACAAATATGAGTAGGACATGAAAATAGAGACTTTTTACAATTTCAGTTATGTCACATATGTCTGTATATTTACTGCATATGTTACATGTGCTATACAGAGAGTTTGGGAAAAGGAGGTCTAAACGTGTGCAACCATTACTGTTCCAGTATTACAGAGCAGCACTTTGGGTTCGAAATGAAGAGAGTAAAGCATTAATTAAGTACAGTGCAATGCAGAGTTATGTGAAAGCCTGAGAGATAGGAATTACCTTTCATTTTGTTGGTTTAGATGATAACTTTCTAGGTTTATTTTTATGACACAGGAAACATTTCTCTACTGGGAAAATATCACACAACTCTGTTTCTCTTTGATTCTTCAACTTAAAAGTTTCCTGAACCAGCTCTGTGGAAGGAAGAGAAAGCATTATTTTGTTGAATACCTATTGTGCAGCTTTATTTACAGAAGCTCTTTGTTTGCAGCTGTTCTTAAGCTTAAAATATTTTGAACTTAAAACGTGGTGCATCTTTGAAGGGATATAATTTAAAATGCTGCAGCCTACCTCTTCCAGTTTGTCTGTTCTGCGGCCTGATGAATGACTATGGTTTAAGCAATGACACAAAGAAGGTATTTTGAGGAGCTGCAGCAATAGATATAATCAAAAGCCAGGCACGCTATTTTTAAGCAGTTCCCCAGGCAGTGACATCAGTTTGGGGAGAAAAAAAATCTCCAAAAATCCCTGAGTAATGCAAACATCCAAAGCTATTAGCTAGTAGAAATCCTTTTGCTTTCACAGGAGTAGAGGTGATCAGAGAGGGGAGACAGGGGTTGGTGCCGGGCCATGGCGTGAGCTCTGACGGTGTTCGAGGTGGTGGGAGCTCTCACTGGGATTCTGCGGAGGCAGCTGGGGAGAATTGGGTCCGCTGTGCTCCTCAAGCTGTCAGGGGTGACATCGGGGTCTTTTCTTCCCCAGCTCGCCAAAGGCTTCATGCTGCGATAGATTTAGGCAAATGTAATCAAATGCAAATCTTGTACTTGTACTTCTCCTGACATCGAGCTGCTTAAAATAATCATGAGCTTTGAGAAACCAGACGGAATCTGGCAGCTCAGAGTTATCTTTTAACTTGAACAAAATGAGAAGAGTCTTCGATTCAGGACGGCTTGTAGAGTGCTTCTGGGGGATGAAATAGCTTTTCATTTCATGGCAAATATTGTCCCCGTTGCACTGGCGTGCAGGATGCAGACAGCCTTGAGGAGCGGTGGAGACTACAGCTGTGCAAAGAGTCGCTGGGAACAGGCAAATCAGTCCTGTCCTCTCGAAACTGTCATATTCAATTCACTTTATTACAGACCAGCAGTAAAAATCTGCATCTGACCAACAGAAATGCTTATTGAACGTATATTGAACATATGTTCAGTGCATGTTGAATATCATACCATTGTTACTGCGTTCCTTGCTCCGAAAAAAAGGCTTCAAGAAGAAATGTTTAAAAGCCGAAATTTGGTCTCAGTTTGGTTTAAGAGCAAATAAGTTCTATAGTTTTCAGATCTAGAAGGACAGTTTCCTAAGGCTGTACTGCTATAAGAGCAAATTGTGCGTCCTTGTGTGCTTTAGATCTTCACTTAATGTTAAGGTTACCCATCATTTTGTACAGTTGCTGCCTTTCAAGCTTGCGCTTCATTTGATTGGCTCCATTTTGGGTGCTGCTGTTTTCTTGCTGAGTTTTTGTGTCTGTATGAGCACATAGTGCGAAAAAAGGATTATTGATAATACTAGGACTCCGTGCATTTTACAGGTTGTCTTAGCTTGTGTAACAAAGCCATACACTTACTGTTTGAAAAGGGCTATGGTAAAATTCTGCTAAAAATACAGCGTAGTATTTCAATGGGAGCAGGATGCACAAGGATTTGCTGCACCTCAGATATCTCCATGTCTGCTTTCTCACCTGTAGGAGCACACACAGAAATGTCATGCTATCTCAGATGGGTTTTTTGATGAAGCTACGAAATCTCTTGAGAAGATCCTTTTAATTTTTTTTTTTTTAGTTGCTTTAGGTACACTTGTGCCAAGGAGAGTTTTAGAAACTATCACAGGGGTGTCAGTGGTGTAGTCTGTGTGGTTGAGCCACCTTCACACTGGAAAGCAGGCTTTGCAGGATGGATTTATTTCCAAGTGTGTGTTCACTTTTGTAACACAAAGAAGTCTTAAGTGACGTAAATACTTATATATGGAGAAGACCATGGTATTCTGCTCGGGAAACCATACTGCAATGTAAAATCTCCTTTGGGAAATGCAGAGGTAGCCTGATAGCTGAGGTATATGCCATCAGTTCAGAAAGCCCTGCATTTCCAAGTATGACCTGCAAACGTGAATCTTCACTCTGCTCACTAGTCTCTCTCATTTGATTTTCACCAGGAGCTCTGACTCTGAAGAAGCATTTGAGACCCCGGAGTCCACTACACCGGTAAAGGCACCACCTTCACCTCCGCAGCCACCCCCCGAAGCGGCAGCGGCAGCAGCAGCAGCAGTTGTAGCAGACATAGCAGAACAAGAAATAAAACCCCAGCTGCCCTTGGAAGACACAGGTAACGAGCATGTAATGAGTGGGACAGGTTACTGAGGAAGGTGAAGCTGCAGGGAGGTGTTTGTGTTAACACAGGCAAGGAATTGATGCTAATAAAACATTTCCTGGAAGATGAGTTAGCGTATGCTGGGCCTTATCCATGCTGAGAGGAAAAAACCTGTCACCTGCTGGATTAAAGTATTGGAAAAACTGTCTATAACATTTGGCAAATAATAAAGAAAAGAGGAGTTTTCTAGAAAAACCTTTCTTCCTTTTGAATCAAACTTCATTCCCTCCTCTCAGAATTGTAGGATTTTTACAGAGACAGATGAGTAAAAAAATGAGGTGTGAGATACAGATGCAGGTACTTGGGTGAGCACCATTAACAGTGACAGTTAACTAAATGTTATTTTCAAATATATTATCAGCTGAAACAGAAGGTAAACATAAAGCTCATAGAACAACAGAAATATTTGTATTAGCTCTATGGTATAGTATTACTCTATGTGACAGTATAGGAGGAACATGGGATGATGTGTGAAAGTATGTATAAAGTACATACATAAAAATTGGTACATACTGGCAAAGTAACCTTTAAAAAGGAAATATGCTGTTTAAAAAAACAACTTTCCCCAGAAAAAGTGTTCTTTGTTCTCCAAATTGAGTAATGGAATATGAGGGAGTAGAAAGCACTCTATTAGCCCAAAATAGCATTGTTTGGGCTGTCAGATGACAGCTCAACAGTTTGAGATTGAATTCCCCATTATGCTGTCTTCTTTCCCATCTGAAAGTCAAGTCATCTTGATCACCTGGCTAACTTGTATAAAGGTAATTTTACCCTAAGCAGACTAAAGCTCACTTGTATTTCATTTGGAAAGATGTACAGCATTGCCAGGCAGTGTTTTAAAGCTTCCATTTCCACTGTAGAAGTGGCTATGTGTAGCAGTGGGCAAAGCAACATCCATGGCTGGTGTGTGTATTATAAAAGCTGTCCAGCTTTGATTTAAACCTTTGGGAAAGTGACAAATAAGTCTTGCAAATGTCTTGAGCCACCTAACGCATTTCTGGGAGTTATGCATTAAGGAATGCTCTTTAAGATCATGATTTATTATATGAGTTTATAAGAAACTAGAAAGATGTTCAACAAACTGATTCCACGAAATAAAAATGAAATACTGAGACATCCTGACACTTTTTCTTTTGTGCTGTTACAGTTCCCTCTTCATTGTAGAAAACAGCATTACTCATTCTCCATCTTCTTTCCTTTTTCTAATCTTTTGTAATCTAATGATTACAAAATAAGTGCTGAGAGAACAAAAGAACGCATATGCTAAACAGGATTGGAGTGTGGTTTTAATTACTGCAGCAGATTATCTTCAAACCCTTGGTTACACATGTGCTTCCCTGGCACATGTGATTCTTTTCTCCCTACATCCCAGATCTTCCCCCCCTTTTTTTCAGATATTTCTGAAGAAAGGTAGGAAACTGGATATATCCATTCACAGCCAGCGTGAACTATATTGAAGGCCATTGGATGGCAGAGATGAAAACATTTCATTTGCAATAAGATTTGTCCATGGGAGGCAAGTTACCACAAACAGAGCTATGTACAGCATTCCAAAATTATGCAAAATGAAGTTATACAACAGGGTAATTTATGTGAGGGAAGGAAGATGTGTAATGCAGAAAAAATTCAAATGTAGGAGGGCAACACAAAGCATTCCTTTGTTCTGGAAATCTTAAGAAGAAATTAATAATACTAAGACCATAGCTTAAGTGTTTGCATGCTTCTTCAGAAATGCGAACAGTTAAACGTTTTGTACTTTATAAACCACTTGAGTAACAGTTATCTTGTAGTTTACTTACCTCATAGGTTATGCACATGGCTGCACACAAAGAGAATGAGTCCCTTCCTCGGGGGTTGTGGGCAGTTAAAGTCCTCGTTGGTACCATACAGCTAAATAAACAGGTTTCAATAAAAGAGGAGTAAGGAATACGGGCAGCCGGAGAGCCTGGCACACACGCAGGGAGAGGCAGCGACATCCAGCTGGGTTTCTGGTTCACCAGCTGCGTGGCTTTGTCTTCTACATGAGGTTGGTGATGGAGCGTGTGCTTGGGTGGAAGGAGGAAGCATAGTAAGTTTTTTAAAGGATTATTTCATCTATATCTGATAATAATTACTTATGCAGACGGTTGCAGTTATGCTGCATGATATCATTAGCGCAACAGCTGGACCCCACTGCTGGAAAGCCAAGAGGAGAGTTTTTAATTAGGTTGACTTCAACGCTAGCTTAATAAATACGATGAAAGTGAAATATAGCTAGACTCATCCTGGGTTTGTGCCAGCTCCTGGTGGGGTAAAACCTGCTGCATGGCTCCAGTCCACCGGCAGCAGAGCAGAAGAGGGGAGTCAGTCTGCGGGCGAGTCTGGAGGGGAAGAGGAGTAACAGAGCATGTATGGAAACTACCTCTGAACTCCAGAAAGTGTCACTAATGAGCCCTTCCATTCCTCTGTAAATACTTTATTTGTTGTGGGGAACGTGGGTTATACTCTCGAGGCAAATGACTTTGAGGGTGCTTTTTTTTTTTTTAATCATTTTGGTAGTATTTTAATTATTGTTGCCTGTCTCATCAGCTTCTCATAGAGGTATCCTCTTGTCCCTTGTTCCAGCTATCTGAGCACCAGAAAGTGCCACAAGCCCTTTCTCCCAAATACCCCCTGTTTCTGGCAGGGATTCCTCCCTATGCAGGGGCATTTCTTCTGCCCCCCTGCCACCTTCCCCAATTAATTAATGAATTCAGATTATATGCACAGGGGACATGTGAGAGCTGGAGTCCCCTCTATGCATTACAGCCCACCATATGTAGGAGACATATATTCAGGTCCTTCGTGTGCCAGGGAAATTGAGGTCAGGCTTTCCAGTAGAGAGATGATGACCCAGACAAAAACAAACTGAATTTTGGGGATGGAAAACATTCTTCTTCAGTGTTTTTCCTCTTGAAGCCTAACACAGAAAAATTGAAAATAAACTTTATATCCAAAGTTTTCTCTCAGAATAAATGGCAAAAGTATTTTTACAGTAATTTTTAAAACAGCGTTACTAATTGATTTCATAACTTCAAAGGCTTCTCATAACAAGCAGGAACTTGAAATAAACTGTGTTTCAAAATTTCTAGTATTAGGTAATTCCAATTCCTATATGCTGTAGGCGAAGTGTACTTGTCTCCCGAGTTATTTCATTATAATGGAGTATGTGGGTGCATGCTCTACGTATTTTCCCAGGGTTTTTCTTTGTTTTTTCTCTAGAAAACACAACTGGAATTTAATTTCTTCCATATTTGCTTTATTAGAACTGGTTAAGTTTTGTTTCTAAGCCTTTCAAAATAGTGTTTCATTTTGTTTCCAGCTCAGCAGTGTTAAGGCCTTCTATTTTCAGCCTATCGGGTTTCCCGCTATTTTAGAGATACATCAACAAAGAAAAAATGCTCAACTGTCCTAGGGCACGCTGCAGCTCCCCCTCTAGAAGAATTTGTTGTAATTTAAAGGGAAAAATATTTGAAAATACCTAGAATTGCTTTGTATGTTCTAACGTCTTAATATATTTTCATTATTCATAAAGAAATAGTTCAGATTTGGATTGAATAAGCTCATAGCTGGTGCAGATATTTCATTTTCTTCTTTAAAATACCTTTAAAACAAATCTGAAGTTCCAGAGTTTTTGGAAATGTTTCTTTTTGTGAACACGTCCCGGGAGAGCGTGCTACCTGCGCTGTGGTAGGGGATGCCGCGGGGTGCCGCATCCTGCCCCACTGGTACCGCAGTGCTCAGAGGGGGAAAGCATGGAGCACGGCGAGCTCTGCAGGTGAGGAAAAAAACAGTGATACAAAACAAGTCGGCCCTTGCTTTGGCTACTTCTGTAGCTCCTTGTGCAACTATTGCCACTGAGTTTCCACATTTCTTTCCTAAGGCTGTAAATAGATAGGCTGTCAGATGTAAATCCTAATACCAGTCTCGCTCTAAACCTATGAATGCCTCCTATCCTTTCCTATTCAATATAAAGCAGTGGTAGCAATGTAGTAAAAATTTTATATCCTCATCAGTGGACAGTTTGGAGCACATGCATGGGATTATTTGTTACTGTTCAGACCATTTATGGATCTTTATTTAAAGAAGGCTGAGTTCAGTGAGATATGTGTCTACCTCGCTGTTCTTGTGGGACATTGAAGCGTTACTAGCATGTGAAGTGCCGTCAAAATCTTGGTATTTTGTAATGTACAAAAAAAGAGTTCTGTAGTTGGCTAGAAATGTTTTTTCTTTTTTTTTTTTTTTATTCCTTTCTGTTGTAACAACAGAAACTAGTTTTGTTTATTGATGGAAGCAGTCTTATAATATCTTTCTAGCAACTTCTGCTTCTGCTCTAATAGGTGACAGGTGAAAATGCCAAGCATTGAGCATGTCATGGAGCTCTCATTTAGAGGTCTCATCACCTGGATACAAGAAGTTTGGGGTGGTTTTTTTGTTGTTTGGGGATTGTTTTTGGTTTTCGTACCTGATCCAGGCAAAATTTCTCTGAAATCAGAGACATTTCCTTGTGGAAGGAGCAGAACTTGGATCTTCTTTATTAACGAATAAAATGTGAGCGTTTTTGGGGGATTGCCTGGTTTTTATGGCAGAGTAAGTTTCCCTGCTGTCACTCATGTTCTTGGAATGCTTTATAAAACTTAATATCTACCTGTGGACAGCTCTTACCAGTATAAATTGTGGGTGACTGTCAGCGCCGATAGAAGGCATAAACCTTATTTAAAACCTTGTGCTGGCTTCTCTCTAGGGCAAGTCCTGCCTTAATTTTCGTAGCTTGCGTTGTAGTATGTTCCTTTGCAATCCAACTGCATTTTAATAAAATACTGTAATTAGTAATACTGATTTGCTTAATTCTGTGATGTGAAAGGACAAATGGCACTGCTCTCTGAAAAGGCAGTTAATGTCATGAAAGAACAGTCTTCGTATCTCTGCGTAGTAATAAAGCCGTGCTGGTTTGCCATAGTGAGTACCGTTCATATCTTCCTCGCCCGCATTTCTGGGGTTACTAGTACTGAGCCAGTTCTGTTGTCATGCCAGAGGAGTCTCACAGCAGCATTTCAGTTCTACCAAAAGCCATGTTTCACAGATTGTTTCATAAAGAAACAATAAAAATATCGCGGTAGCAAGTCGAGCGACACTCTGCAGAAATTACACTCCAAGTAAAGGATTTGATTAGGAGGAAGTTGTGAAATAAGCAATTAAAGAAGATTAAAGCTCTGCACTATGCGTAGCACACCAAATTTGAATGCTGTTTTGCTTTGAGTAGCTGGAAAGCCTTGTACGCTCTCTTTGCTGCTGTGATGCATCCCTAACCTCAGCTCTACCATGCCTGTTATTTACAGTCCGAGTCCTGCAGGGCATTGGTTTATTTTATTTTATTTTGTTTAAATGCATGTTTGCACTGACTTTGAACGAGGGACCTCAATCCTGTTGAGGTCTTTGGCGCCCACTGGAATGAAAACAACGCATAATTGCAGATGATTTCTTGTTCAGATTCCCCTTTTATTTCATGCTGACCTACATTTGTACTCTGCTGACATATTAGAGCTACGCCAGTGTTTATTGTAACGTATTCCCATTCAGTGTCGTCCATTCCCATTTCAGTGTAAAATGTACAGATTAGTCTAATGGTGGAGTTTTAGGGCACTCTTTGAGTCCCCTTAACAGAAGTCCCATCAGTGTCAGAAAGTGATGTGTGCATGAAGTGAGCACCAGCCCAGCTGGCAAATCAACTCTAATTAATGACCTCTCAGAGCCAGGCTGAAATCAAGCCCAACCCAGTGGAAATGAAGGAGAAAAATAAACTGTCCTGAAGTACTGCCATGTTATTAGCATTCATTTAGCACAAAAACACATTAAAATATTATTTTAATTGATGGAACTTAGTAAACTTCCACAGTGTTAAAAGAGAAACTGTGTAGCTGTCATTCCTTTGACAATCTCTGGAAGTATGTGATGCCACTCTAAGGTACTGCTTTGGGAAATGTGTCCAATTTCCTTAAATCCTTTCTGCCCTCTAAAAGCATAAATAACAATTCTTGTAATCTCTATGCAGACATATAATTTCCTCTGAAACAAAGGAAAATTTTTTTTTCTGTTCTTAATCCATTCATAGCTTCTGACTAAAAGTAATTATTGATTGTCTGTATTGCTTTTATGAACAACGTTAATGAATGTAGCTGGGCAAAACGGGAATTATTTTGCAAAACATGTCAGGATTGGAATGAAAAAGATGTGTAGAAATGTCTCTGAAATCATTTAAGGATGAGCAAAGCATTCATTTTTGTTTGACTGTTTTTCTTTATAATTGCATAATTTAAAAAAAATGACAACATGAAGAATGCTGCGTTGCTTCAGTAGGGAACACTGGGGCGTTTTGCTCCAGTCCGTATCAGTGAGAGCTCAGAGCAGCTGGCTCGCCCCAGCTTGAGCTGTGAGCTGGGGAGAGATGTCCCAGGTCTCCGCTGCCCTGGCTGGGACACGCACGCATAGGCAGAGGTGACTGTGTTACAGTCGGTCTCTTCTCCCAAGTAGCAAGCGATAGGACGAGAGGAAATGGCCTCAAGTTGTGCCAGGGGAGGTTTAGATTGGATATTAGGAAAGACTTCTTCATGGAGAGGGTTGTCAAGCATTGGAACAGGCTGCCCAGGGAAGTGGTTGAGTCCCCATCCCTGGAGGTATTTAAAAGCCGGGCAGACGAGGTGCTTAGGGACATGGTTTAGTAGTGGACAGGTATGGTTGGACTCGATGATCTTAAAGGTCTTTTCCAACCAAACGATTCTGTGATTCTGTGATTCTGTGATTCAGATAGGGAGCAGTACAATGACAGCAGGAACAAACCATGTTCAGAATTTGTAAAACATTTTAGTAATGAACTTTTATGAACTGGAAGGCAGAAAGGACCATCATCTTAATCCTTTCCTACCTATGTATTTTCTGGTTTTGTTTTTATATGCGCTGTGTATTTTTCTACTTTGTCCAATATAGTTGTTATATCCTAAGTCAAGAGACTTCTAGAAATCTTTTTAGGATTCCATTTGATGAGCAAATCTTTAATTACAGTGAAAAGCTGCTCAGTCTAACAGTTTTAGCATATAATTCTCTCTATAAATTTTCTTTTCATCGATGAGTTAGAACTACATTGAGAAATCTCTTAAATAATTTGTAGGGAACTTCTAGCAGTCTTTTTTAAAGAAGATTTTCAACTGACAATATTTGTACAGTACTCTGATCGACTAATTTTCTTACCTTTACCATAATTTACTTCATATGAAATTCTCAGTGATTCATGTCTCATTATAAACTTGGAATTACAAGGTCAAAGTGGAGTGTATTGACTGCTTGGGGCAGAGAGAGGAGCAGCATCGATGGGTTGTAAAAAGGAAGCCATGTTCCTCTGGGAAATTGGTAAAAATAGCACATGGGAAACAAAACTTAAGATCAACACGTAATTGCTGAAGCACGAGCCAATTTACAGGGAATTTACCGCATAAGAGCTCTGACACAATTCTGTGAACTCTTTGTAACAGTAGAAAACGGGAGTAATAAAGTGCTCAATGTTCAGTTTTTCTGGTATTTGGCATAGTTAGCATGTTATGGTAATATCCATCTCTTTAACTAAGTGATAATTAGTTTTGGATGCTCTAGAGGCTATTACATATTTTGTGTTTTCATGAAACTTGCCTTGAATCCTTTTCTGGGGAGAACAGAACAGAACTATTTTTTTCCCCTAATCTAGTTCATATATTGGAAATGTCACTTTGGTTTGTATGTCCTTTAATCATTGCTTAGTCCATTTGTATGATTTTAACCCTTTATTTTTTTTTACTTGTAGTAATATTAGATTATAGTAAAATTTATTGAGCTCCAGTTTTAAAAATGTGTTTAAAACTCACAGAGTTTTCTGTTTGTTCCCACAGGATTATGTTCAGAAACGGTACCCATAACTGATGTGTCACACAGTGAATCGGTTGAAGAAAGCCCTTTCCGCCCCCCTTCCCATTCTTTTTCCACCGTCTTCGATGAGGACAAGCCAATAGCCAGCAGTGGAACTTACAACTTGGACTTCGATAACATTGAGTTGGTTGATTCTCTCCATGCCTTAGGACCGAGCTCTCCAGAACCGAAGAATCGTGATCCCAAAGCGAATGTTCGAAGAAAATCTACCGATTCAGTCCCAGTTTCCAAATCTACATTGTCTCGATCTCTTAGCTTGCAAGCAAGTGATTTTGATGGAGCATCTTATCTTGGCAATAGTGAGACATTAGCACCGGCAGCAGATGTGTATGGTACTGGTTCAAGTAGTGCTTCTAGTACCCTTAAGAGAACAAAGAAATCCAGACCAGCTTCCTTAAAAAAGAAGCAGTCAGCAAAAAAATCTCTGGATGCTCCACTGGTGAAGGAAACACCACAAGAACCGTCTGACCTTGGCGAAGCAGCTTGTGCCCCAGGTGAGGATAAACCAGTATCTGAAGCAAAGGCTGACTCAGTAAAGCCCGAATGTACTGAACCTTCTAAAATCTCTGCTGAGAAACAGGAGGCCCCGCCTGTGCCTGAAGGATCCTACCCTTTGGATCCAGACAGTTTTGAAGGGATTAGTGCATTTAGCACTGGAGGCAGCAAAGTCCAAAACTCTCCCCCTGCCAATAAGAAAACACTACCTCTTACAACGGCACCAGAGGCTGTGGAGGTGACTCCGCCTGACACTGGAGGACAAGACGACCCTCCGGTCAAAGGCATTGCGGTGAGGCTGGAGTTTGATTATTCTGAAGAAAAAGGGGTGAGTGAAGACCAGCAGGAGAGTACTCCTCCTCCCAAAAAAGCAGGTAAAAAGCCTGGTGCTAAAATGCCACTACGGAGGCCAAAGACTAAAAAGTCAGTGGAAAAGCTTGACAATGTTCCAACCACACCGACCAAGTCACCCACTGATCCAAACGAAATCCCTATCACAAAAGGCTCTTACACTTTTGATATTGACAAGTGGGATGATCCCAATTTTAACCCATTCTCGTCTAGTACAAAAATGCAAGAATCGCCCAAACTGCCTCAGCAAACGTACAGTTTTGAGCCAGACGTGTGTGAGGACTCTATTGACCCTTTCAAGTCTTCTTCTAAGATAGCCAGCTCACCCTCTAAATCTCCAGCTTCCTTTGAGATACCAGCCAGTGCCAATGAAACAAACGGACCTGAAGGAGACAACTTGAATAAACCTGCAAAAAAGAAGAAGACACCACTAAAAACGTAAGTTAAAGGGCACAGAAGTTTCTAGATTAGAAGAAGCACATTCCTACCCCTTAGCACAGTTACACCCGGTTTGTATTTGAATAGAGAAAGGAAGATGCCATTGAGTGTTGGTAGCTGGACTCATGCTGGGGGTCTGTACGTGCTCACCCTCAACCTGTTTCCTCAATAGCTTGATGTTTCCAGGCTGAAAGGGAGAACCAAGGCTAAATCAAGCCAGATTAGGCCACTGGACTGGCAACTGGATGTTTGAAGTTTTAGGCCTGAGTGTAGCTTTGAATGTGATTAAGTCTAAATTTTATCAATTTTGTGCCAAATTTTTCGTGACCTCATCTTGGGAATTTGATGCTGTTTAAGCTGATCGAAGTAGTCACACCAGTAAAAACTACTTTGTGAATCACCGGTTTTGAGAGTGGGACATGAAATAGTAAGGCAGCGATGAATCTCCTATTGCACACAGCAGGAAGATGGTTTTATCTAGTGACTTACAGTATTTGAAAGAAAATAACCTGAAACAGAAGAGTGCAGTATTGAAATATATGTTTTTAAATGCAAGACTAAAAAATGTGAAGAATTTTCTTTCTGTGAAAGAGCTTACAGTTCTGCAGAAGGGTTAAAATCTCCTAGACTGCTACATGTTCGGGAAATGTCCAGCTTTTAGACACAGTTGACAAATTGCAGGATAAATTCTCTAGCTTCTTGTATTTAAATATTTGGTTAATGATTTCAATGGCTGGTTGCATTGATTCCATGATTAACTTGCTGGTGTGCATGTTATCTTACCCGTTCAGACATGGTTATTTTGAGTTGGTACTTAGTAAGTTTATATCCCATTTATCTGAAATTGATATCCTGTGTGTATCTGTAAGTATCTCACTGCATGTCCCTTATGGTTTAAATATTTCAGCTAACTAGCAAAAATGTGACTTCAAATTACAAAAGCCTGACAATTTGAAGATAACATGGTTAATGTAAAGCACTACAAAAAATGATCTCCTTTGTGGAGTGAGGTGGAGATTGTTCAGTTTTTTCTGAGCAGCCTGCTACCCTCTAGATGTCTAATTCACATCCCTTGCCGGATTTGAGGAAGCTTGTGCCATTTCTTTTCATTTTAGGGGCATTTCGGACTTATGAAAATTATAGACCACTGTATAGTTGAGTTGGGTTTGAGTTGTTCTGATGATGCTTCTTTTTGAGGTATGCCTGAAATTTTGGGGAAATTAAGGTGGGAGTTAAGATGCATGCTAAGCTGACGCATTTTCTGAGCCTACAGTCCAAACTGGTTTTGTCCAGAAGAAGACGACTTAAAAGTCTGACTGTGAGAGAGAACAGTTTGAATCTTACTGGGGAATTGCAGAGGGAGAGAGGGGAATTTTAGTATCAGCAGATCCTTGAGTCTGATACTTGCAGCCAGCCAGAGTCTCCTTGTGTCTTCCAGGAGCTGCATTGGAGTTGACAGACACCCAGATAAACCTCTTGGGTCCACCCATCTGCTGTGAATATCAGAATCAATTCCAAAGTTGTTAATTTAGGGGCAACATGAGTTTACAAAGAGTTTGCTAAGCCACATCCATCCTTGGGAAAATCCATCGCGAGAAGGCCCTGTCCTACAGTCACGAAGTTCACTGCTGCTCTTTATCATGGTGGAAGAAGTGAAACTACCCTAGAGCAGGGTTTGCAGGTTCTTAGGTCAGGAGGTTTGCAGGAATTCCCAGCCCTTGCCTGGGATTGCTTTCACCACGTTGTGTTATGTGTCTGCTCGCTGCAGCCCCGTCACCTACTTTTGCTAGCGGTTTCTAACCAAGAGGAGAATCTGCTTATTAATACACAGTGCAGCCTGGAGCCATGATACTTTCTGGAAGAGAATTAGCCTAGGGCTTGTTGGGGGATGCCAGGGGAAGCAGTGGCTCTATTTGTCTCTGCCTGTCTCTGGTCTCTCCTCTCCACAAAAAGGGCCCTCAGCATGACTCCTCCGTGGGGTCCGGTGCAGGAGAACCCCTGGCCAGGCAGGGAGATGGGGTGTAGGACCCTTCTTGGTGCTGCTGTCTTGGTGGGACAGGAGAGAGAAACCAGTGCAAGATGCTTCAGCTGCAAGGGGTAGAAAGGAGGGTGTTTGAATTAGGAAGTGATACTGTAATATACCAGGACTTGTAAATCTGAAATAATGGATAATTTTGCAAAGCCAGGGGTTTTTATTAGCACTGTTGAGGGGTGCAGAAATACAACTGTATGGACCAGTTTGAAAAGGTGTTCCTTATACAGAAAGACAGGTTTCTAGATTAGACCTGTGGGAGGTGAAGAAGCCAGGCATGAGTTTAAGCCATTCCTAAGCCTGTACTGCTTTGAATTTGTGCCATATGCTAGGTCTTACCTGTGTTAAATCAATAAAAATAATCATTTTTTATTCTGGAATGAAACCTGCAGCAGTCTAAGCGTTGACCTCCATGTGAAGAGGTGAGATTTTTAGAAGAGGCGTCAGCTCGACGCAAATTACTCTCTGGTCGTATACCTAAGTGCTGAGCTGTTTTGAGATAGATCATCTTGCTCAGATGATACTGAACAAAGAGCAGCTGATGCCTCCCAAGTGCCTGCTTATAGTGATGAATAAAAATAGATGGCTTGTAGAGACACTGCTCTCGAAACTGTTAGATGATTGGAGGCTGTGTTTAGAAACGCAAGGTGCCAGCTTTCAAGAGCATTGCATGTGAGAAGAGCCGAGCAGAAGCTGCCAAGCTTATAAGTAGATGAAAACTTTTCTTAGCCTTAATTGTTTGGCAAGGTTTGCTTCTGATTTGGGGGCAATCAATTTGTTCTATCGGAACACAAAGTTAGGTTTCAATGAGAGCCAAAATACATGAGATTTAAAGAAACGTCGTTTTCTTTCTTGACTTAGGTAAATGATTTGAAATGGTCAAGTAGCTTTTTCTGTACTGTCGTAACAAATCAGCAGACATGAAAAAACGCTGCATAACTGTGCTCTTTCCTTAAGCTCAACTGCCATTCAAGAACAGTTTTACATCCCATATAGTAACAAATACTGTGTTTTAAAAGAAAGCAGGTGGCTACCGTCAGGGAAGGCAAGGATGCTTAGTATGTTGATAGGAACTTAACTTGGAGGTCTCAGCTTTGAAAAATGTGTTTTGTAAGATGAAAGCCTGTCAAAAGTATAACATTGAATTTGAAAACATTAAAGGACTTGATGAATATTTTTTTCTCCCCATGTATTTCCCAATAAAAAGTAGGTGTTAAGATTATGCAGGTAGAAAATATGCATGATCCGATTGCCTTAACACATTAACATTAGCAGAGTATTTGTAGGTTTATCTTTTTTGTCAGTTCCTTCTGTCTGTCTCTCTTTTCTTTGTCTTATTTGTCTTAGGATGGTAGAAGATGTGATGTCTGTATGTTCTCTGTTGTAAGTAATTCTAAGCTAACAATTCAAACTTCCTCTTTATTTATGGGCTTTTTAATTTTACTCATTTATTTTGCAGCATGATCAGTTATTATTCAGCATGAAGCTTCTATGTTAACTAAGTCACTTCACTGGCACATATGAAAGCTATTTTAAGTAAGATGCCTTGCTGTGAATGAGTTTGAGGAATCTATTGCCTCGCTATCTGTTGCCTATCAAAGAAGATCCTCTTTTAAAAACTATGTGGATTTTGTATCCTCGAGCTAAAATACGAACGTTTTATTTCTACCATTGTACAACATTTTACAATCAGTTTTTCATAAATACTGCATAAAGCGTTTCTCCTTCTTAAAGGAATAAGTTATCCTAATTACTTCTAGCCTCATAACTAGATAATTAGTAGCATTGAACACACTGATATTCAGCTATCCAATTTATTTTCCCCTCTAGATGTGGTATTGATTTACCCTCTACCGATTGAAGCCCACCATTATAATTTCTAGTGTTGATCTTGCCATTCATTGATCAGGGATGAGCTGGTGGGCAGTAATTTTTGCCACTGCATCTCAGTTCGAACATTAAGTCTTTATTGGCGAGTTTGGTGTGATATTTTTCTCCCTCTTCTAGTTAGCAGCAAAAATGTGTTTAAATAACTCTGGCAATATGTGTCAGGTGGATAATTGGTTTATTTCCTTGTTAGAAAATATTTTTAACCGATTGTGAATAAACATAAAGGCAACATTCATAATTATACACCAAGACATAATGTTTATTCTTCATTCCTTTTGCCTGATTGAATCCTATGGGATTTTGAAGGGCTACAGTGTCCGTGCTCCCAGCCTGCACTGTGAGCTGTCAGGGGAACTGGAAGCAGAATTGCCATATTTGCTGTTGTATTTGTTTTAAAGAGGGAGGGGGTCCGCTGTGCACATCTGTGACGATAGAGCTGTGTTCTGGCATCTTGGGAACAGCATCTGCCTCAGCTGTTTTTGTGTAGTTCATCCAAAGCACACCAGTTTTTTTTCTTAATGTTTTACGGGGTCATTGGAGCTTACTGCCCAAGTTTATCACAGTTTTAATTCTCATTTAAAGATGTGGTTTAGACCTAATTTTCAGATGGGAAACTGAAGCAGAGAGAAGCTAAATAATTTGCTTAAGGCCACTGAGGATGTCTGTGGTGGAGCAGGGATTTGAATTGCAATCAAGCAGCAGCTCCGTTCTGTAAACGTGTCGGTAGTTGGCATGAAAAATATGGCAATCCTGCTTTTCTCAGCTTTTGGGGAATTGAGGCCTGTTCCGAGTGCATGACAAGAATATGTACCTATGGCATGTTTCTCTGTGGTGCTGCTGCCTAATGGATGGGATTTTCAAGCAGAAGGGCTTACAGAGGTTGCATTGTCTGTGGCTGTCTCTTGCTAAATGTGAAATGACGCGATTCTTGCTGGTATTGCCATATTAACTGTTTTAACTTTATTTTCAGTGATACATTTAGGGTGAAAAAATCACCAAAAAGATCCCCACTATCTGATCCTCCTTCTCAGGTAAAGTACTGCCTTATTTTGATGCATGTAATTTGTGTTCTTGTAGGGGCAAAAAAGGGAAGTTTGGTTTATTTAATGGTAGAATTGTACATTTAATAATAAAAGAGGGTTTTGTAAAGAATATAAGCATATTGGTGTTCAAGTATAGCACACTGGGCTATAATCATAAAGTATTAAACTTTTGGTCTCTAAAAGCATGTATACAAAGTATATTAGATCTTAGTATTTGCTCCGGGAATTCCAGTTAGACTATTAGTGCACGTACTTTGGAAAGTCCTGTGTTACAATGGAGCGATGATATGAATAAAAATCTTCAATCAGTTGTCTGAAAAACTAGACGTAACTATCCACCCTGGAATTTTTAGATTAGCAAGTAAGAAACTAAATGCATCAAACTGGTGGGCTGGAAGGGAAATAGAAATAAAACAAGTGGGCTGATCTACCAGGAACATGTGCTTGGATGGTTTTATTCCTTGTTGTAAACTGCCAGCAGGTGGTTTTCTTGGAAGAGAAGTTAAGAAAAGCTGTTCTGCCTACAAAGGTCTGAGTGCTTTGATGTGGCACAGCTCCTTCCATGCTGCTGTTCATCTTCCTGTTATCCATCCTACCCTTTTATTTATGCTGCTTGACGGCCTAGAAGTGAAGAAAGGGTTCATGACCTCGCAGACCTACGAAGGCTTGCTCCCATGAGGGAAGCCTAAAAAGTCAGTTTTGGTAGTCAAAGACTTCAGTCGTGGGTGATGTGTGCCACTTATGTCAAGTGCCTAACAGATTTAAACGGCTCTGGATTTTCTTTCTTCCTTGTTATCAAGGCAGCTTTGCAATGCGAGCGTTTATCATCAAAGAGTTTAGTTATACTGGGAAAACCTGCTCCTGGTAGAGTTCTAAATGAAGTACTTTAATATTTTTCATTAAGTTTTTTATACAGAGCTGCAGTAAAGAGTACGGAATTAAAAAGATGACTGTGGTTGTGCAGAGGTATTTAGGGAGTTGACTATTCAATGTGTTAATGGAAGATAATAGAATTAATTGGCACTTGTTTTCTGCAGGATCCCACTCCACTGCCTACTCCAGAAACACCTCCCGTCATATCCACGGTGGTTCATGCGACAGATGAGGAGAAACTGGCGTCTTCGGTGACCAGTCAGAAATGGACCTGCATGACTGTGGACCTGAACACGGATAAACAGGATTACCCGCAGCCATCTGATCTGTCTACATTTGTTAATGAGACTAAATTCAGCTCTCCTACAGAGGGTATGCTTTATAAAGGACTGTCTGCATCCAGCTAACATTATATTTATTGAGAGAGGGGTTTTGGTTCGTTCAAGGATATTGGCATATACTTTGCTGAATGCAAACTGTATTATTTGGGAACCCTAAAAAAAGATGCTCTTTGGACCAGTCTGGGGAACTTGGCAATTATGGGGAGCTGAATGTATGACCCCCATAGTCCCTGAATTTTCAAGAGAGAGTAGAGAGGAAGCTTAAAGGAGAAGGAAAGGGGCCTTCAGAGAAAGGCTTTTGCTTCCTTTGTATGGTTAATTGTAGACATGCTCTGTTCTTCTGTGCGTGCTACCTGTTCTCTCTGTGTCTTCATGGGAGACTGGGGTCTGATACCGCTCTTGGTTAAGTGCTCTTGGATCCAGAGTCACTGAACTACTGATTTTGCCTGAGCCTGTTCCTCTAACCTGAATGGGAGAAGGTCCCAGGTTAAAATTCTGCTCAAAGTTTGTATATTGCATTCAGACCCTTAACATGCCATCTCTCCTCCAGGTTCCTAGGATCCAGGTGTCTTTATGCATAAAAATGTCCAGGATATTCTCTGCGTAAGATAGTTACCATTCACGTGCTAGATAAAACTTCCTTCTAGATAAGCTTATTAAGATTTTTCCCATTGTACCTATAAGCAGTTGTGCGCTAAAGCTGGAAGTTTCTGTTGAGAGAACTGTCATTCCAGGTCTGTGAAATGTGGAAGAGACAGAATTTAGAAAATTTGTGTGTGGCCTTCCTTGGGTTACCAGAGGGAATACTGCTTTGCAACATCTGCTCCAAGGGCAGATTTTCAGCTTTGGGGGTGGGAAGAATGTATGAGTTTAACTTGGCTTAAACTTTTTTTTATTGATTAGAATTTATTTTTTTTTCCCCCTAGCCTTTCAACCCGTGTCCCAATCTACCATTAAAGCTACTTTATGCCATTTTAGACTGGGTCTAAGGAGTTTTTGCCTAATTAAGAACTGTGAAGCTTTTAGGTCAAATGTGTTTGACATTAAAAAGCATGAATAATCACAGTGGTTTTAATGGGACTGCACGTGTTCATATTCACGTGCTTATATGTTTGCATGGCCTGGGCTTTTTGGAAATCTGTTGAGTCTTCCGTTCAGATAAGCATTTCAGTCTGGATAAAGCTATTTGACTTTATTGTCAGATTATAAATGTTAGACATCGGCTTCACTTCATTTGTATTAAAAAAAATAATTTAAAGAAATATTTTTTAGAAAATAAGCCCCCCAAATCTGGGAAAATGGAAATTATATGGAAGGAAATGGAACAAAAGAATAGTGATAGATGCTCTAAGGCAATCATTTTAGCTATCAAAGTGAGTAGAAGAAAGTGAGCAAAGCTTCTAATTAAATGCTAATTGTCTTGTCTCATGTGTGCTGCATGGTGTAGTCGGAGTTTCAGATTACATGCTAATTATAATCAACAATGCTTCCGCTTTTCAGATCTCTTAAAAATAATAATTTTTTTCCCTTGACAGTCTTGCTCCTGTGGCGTTGAGAAATTTTTGAGTAATTCCAGGGCTGTTTCTCAGTGCGAATATTTTTCCCCCTCCCAGATACTAGTATGAGTGTTATCCTGTAACCTAACACTGCTTTTGTACAGATACAGCCCAACTACTGAGTCAGCCAATGCACCCAGCTCTCATCTGTTGCATGCGCTGCTTATAACTGCTGCCATTTTCGTGTTGCACAGACCAGAAATAAGCAGTAATTATTAGCAGAAAATTCTGATGTAATCTTGCAGCTATTTGTAGGAGGAGTTGGAGGACATCACTTAGTAAGTCTGTTGTATGTATTTGTAAAATATAATTGTCTTGCTTCGTGGGATATCCTGGGCATTTGTAATTTTGAATGTATAGGCATAACCAGAGCCTAAGATTTTGGAGGGGAGATGGTGTCTTAGAGGAGATACCTAGGAGAGGAGGTAGTGTCTAATTACGCTGGAAACTTCTGAGAGCAATGAGATGAAACAAACTGTGTTTAGCGAGCCATGTTATTCCTTTTGTTTCTACTTGAAGTATTTCCATCTGTGTTCTGCCTTTTTTAAATCAGTAAAGTTAAATACGTGTTGTCCCAAAAGTCAGTTTGGACTGCAATTGCAAGGCAGATGGAAGATCACTGCCGGCTGTGCCAGCAGAGGACAGTGCCGGTACGTCTCCTGCCCGTCAGCGTGCTTGTATGCTCACTCACTGATTGCTCTCTGGGGTCGTAAAGCTGCCCCATAAGCGTTCGTGATGCACCTCACTGGGCTATGTGTAGATAAATGAAATGCAGAAAAGCAGTTACTAACCACTGGATGCTGTTACCTGGTATTTCATGCTTTTTCCTGCAATGCTGCATCCAGGAGGTGGTTTGAATCTCATCATTTCGGTTTCATTTCTGCTTTCACTAGGAAGAAGCTTGTATCTGATACCAGGAGGTTGTCCATCTTGCCTGGCTCCCTATTACCATTAAAACATATGGTGCTAGGAATTTAAATGTGAGGAGCCTGCTATTATAGCATTCTCTTCACTTAGATGTTTTACTGTTAATATCTCCCACATGTCAGGTACTGAGAGTTTGTGGCTGTTCCTCTTCAGTGGTTGTTTGACAAAATACATAGACTTGTGGAATTACAGTGCTTGTACTCTACGGTGCTTTTTATTATAAAAAAATTTTGAGCATTGTAAACTCACATTGCACCTTTGAAACTTTTTTTTTTTTCACAAAACAGGTAAGAGATTATCTTTAGGGTTGGTTTATTTTTAAAGAACAAACGTTTTAATGATGGTTACAGTCTTCCTGATACAAGCCCTACTTTTCAAAAGCTGCCCAAATCTACAAGAATTCTAGCACATACTTTTATCGTAATGTAAATGCTAGTGTGCCATTCATTAGAACTTATCTATAATGGAAATGAAATTATACAAGTGGTTTATTGAATTAACTCATGGAAACAGAGTAAAATACACCATTAGGACAAATTAATAATGTTTTTAATTTTTAAATTAAAGTGTCATTGAACAAAGTCTTTGCTTTTATTTGGGTGCAGGAGGGTATGCTCTCTTTTCCATTTTGCTGTGTTTTATCTGCCTGCCGCTGTATCAGCTCAATACTGGGTGACCACGGATTGGAAAGAAATACTGGTTATTCCCTCCAGTGTAATTAGGAGATTAGAAATAGAGAAGCAGTAAAGATTTGCATTTTGATTAGAGTTTAGATTTAGGCTTCTTCATAAATCTTCCCGCCTCAGGCTTTTCCTCTGTAACTACAATGTGAAATCAGCCCGGTAAGCTGGGCTGTTGTGTCACCCCTTGTTCAATGAGCATACAGGTATTTTATGTATCTTTTATCTTAAGGGATACCACAGTAGTCCTTCTTAATTAAGGACTGCATGATAAATATTAAGAAATAGAAATTACTTCATTTCTCAACAGCTTTTAAAATCTTTTTGCATACATTAAAGGAAACTGGTATCAGCATTACCAATGATTGAAAAATGTGTTTTCTGTGATAAGATAACATGATAGAGGAAAGTTATCTGCGCCCTGAAAGCACTCTGAGACTTTGTTAATATTCTGGCCCCTGGGGCAGAATCTTCAGCAAATTGATAAAGCTGAAATTTTTCAGGCAAATTCATTTGTCTGAAATGTGTCATAGGTTCATTGTTGAAAATCAGTGCACCTTCTGCTTTCTCTCTGTATATTCTACTAATACCTCATAGAAAAGTATTGAGCAGAATGGGAGTGGCCCTTGTAAATGAAAAGAGATCTCATTTGCTTATGCAAAAAATCATTTTGTGGCGTGTATTTAATGGCTCTTTTTTGTTTCTGTTGCAGAATTGGAATATGGCAACTCATATGAAATAGAATATATGGAGAAAATAGGCTCCTCTGTGCCTGTAAGTTCTCACTCCCGTTTCCATTCATTTGCATTCCCTTGTCATAATATACTATCCTGATAGTGCCGTCAGCCTCACTACTTCTTCAATTAATTATAATGTACCTGCAGCAGATTTGCAAAACCAGTTCCTTTAAATTGGCATAACTGGGGTAAATTGCATATGCTTTGTTTTCCTATATCCTGTAGAGCTCGTTCCATTTTATTTTTTTTTTAAGCTAGCATTATAGTAGTTCTTTCTGGAGATTAAAAGCAAATCAGTATTTCCAGCAGTGTAGAGTACAAAGCTGTCTACATCAACTATTGAACTATTTTAAGAAACTGAGAGTGAAACTTTTAAGATTGAGGGAATCAGGAGAGAATACAGAATGAATGTGAAATATGGAATGCAGTACTATTCAGTGTCAGTTGTTTTGCCTTACTTCTATTTAATTCATGGATTTGATAGCTTGACTAGATGCAATGGGGGTCTATCCACAGGGGAAGTTAGAAAAATCAAGCATATATGTCAGGTGCTTAAACTGATGAGACTAACATTGGTTTCAATGAATATTTTAGTAACGCTTTCAGTCAACGGATGCCTCCTGCCTGACAGGACCAGAAATCTGTTTAACATCGAAGTGGGAGAAGAAGAGCCATTACAAAGAGTGAATGGTTTAGGTTTTGTTCTTTAATGGCTTCTTCCTTAAAGGGATCATCTCAGTATCAGCATGGACTATATTACAGTCCTACATTATTAGTCCTCTGTCAAGTCATTTGGTCACTTAAAGCTTCAGTGACCTGAGTTAGCTTTAATGGAGAACGGTTGAGTTGCTTAACGAGTCTTTCTTTTCCTGTTGCCAGCAGGATGATAGCACCCCGAAGAAACAATCTTTATACCTAATGTTTGATGCACAGCATGAGAGCCCAGTGAAATCACCTCCCATCAGACTGTCTGATTCCACAACACCATGCTCAGGGTATGTCACTGCAAGCAAATTCAGCAATGGAAAAGGATGTCGGGGAAATGGGTTACCATCATAGCACGTACACAGGCAATTGTTGCTCTCTCTGCCTCTGTGTTGCCGAGTTGTTTGTTTAAAAATAAATTCCCATCTGTGTACGCATATGGTAGAGAATAGAGAGCAAAGATACAGAAGTTTTATAATGGAAAGGAATAAGGACATATATTTCTCCATCATATTCTTACTAAATAGAGTCACAGTGGCAACTGTTTCACTAGACTGTGACTTCCTCCTTACAGTTTTTTTTCTCAGATACTGAGGTCATTTTCATGTCAATCTAGAAATCTCCTAATGCAACTCTTCACTTGGTCTTTCCTACATATATTTTCTGAACAAGGAGTCTAGTTTATAAGAACAGGATATGGGGGTTGTATGTACTTCCAAAAATTTTGCTTGTTAAGGACATCTGTTCTTGTTAGTAAAAGTTGCTTGTGGGGAGAGATGTAGGTCACAATGAGAAAGGGGTAAAAAGGCAAGTGAGAAACATTTAAGGAATGTGCATAACATTTTTGATAGAACTGGCTTTATTTAGATGACTCTGGTGCATTGCTTTGAAAGGATATTGCAAAGTGTTATGAGATATAATGATATAAAGTTGAGTTGAAACAATGTGTGTGTGTGTATGTATGTATATACACACACGTGAAAATAATGAAGAGGACCTCCTTAGCTGTTACCAGAAGCAGAATTGTAAGGGCCTTGTGCTCCACCCTGAAAGCATGTACACAATCTTTTTCCAGGTCAAGTTTTGAAGACCCTGAAGCCCAGCAATCCTCTGGAATGAAAATACAACATCCCGCTTCCCGAGTCCTAGCTGCCAGCCAAGAGGCACACTTACAGTCACCTGACAAGTCAAAGCAGAAAGACCTAGAGCCCATGACCCTAGGAACAACTCCAGAGGCTATTGAAATAGTAAGTAATTTATGATAAGAGTTTGGGAATCATTTTCATGCAGAAATTTCTCATGTCATAGGTAGAAAAGGTGGATCTCGAAAGTAGAGTGAAACTCAACCTGATACTTAAAGATCTTGGTAGCAGCATGTGGTAGGACCCAAATGAGGGAGGTGGGTTGATGGAACTGATGGAATTCAGAAGAATTTTCTGAATTCTTACCATAGCTTAATGTGTTCTTGTGATAACATATTCCAAATTGATGCTTTGAAGTGCTTTTTTTCTCACACAGGCCTTTTTGCACTGTGCTTTAACCCAATATTTGAAGAAATATTTTATATATAAAATAAGGAGTTTTATATAAACATAGAGATATGATTTATTCTGTTGCATGTACTGTGAAATTTCAAAATTTTATTGGTAAAGAACAGATGCCCTTTCACATTTTTGTATAAACTGTTAACTGTGTTGTTCTCATCTGATACTGATGATGTAAAATTCACTTTTTTGATCATTAGAACTCATTCCAGCTTCCATTTAAATCACTTTTTTTAGTGCCTTCTCTGGGTTGGATTTGAATTAGTGGTGAACCCTTCCTTGCTTCCACCCTTCCTTGCTTCCAACCTGTGCTGCATACAGACTTTAGAGCATTGGTTCTCAAATTCATGAGGGTTCCCTCAAGGCCTCCACTTTTCCAGGCAAACTTGTTTCACAAATGCCTACAGCACTAGGCATGCAAAGCTGTATGACAATATATTTACTGAGGAGTCAAAATAAGAAGCAGCTCACTTTAATACTATGCTTAATTTGTATTAACGATGCTGTTGATACCATCTCACAAAACATTTTTTATGAGCTTGAATACTTTTCTCACTGCAGGCAGTCTTGGGTCCTCAAATCCCAGAGGTCTTGTTTTTGCCATTCTAATTCCGTCCACCCTCACGCTGTGGATTAATCCTGATCAGGTTATAATTGTGTACGTAACTTAGTTTATCCCCAGTCAGCAGCAAAAGACTTTGTAAAGACGGCAAAAAGAGTCTTGCTGAGGTTCCCCTCAGTTTTGGTGGTCTTCAAAGCTTTTGGACTGCCTTAGAGATGACTGAACTGAACATAAGCTATTGTATGAACAAAACCTATGGTAACTGTTTGAAAACTATTGTAGAAGTATCGAGAGTGGGCTGTGGTCCATGGTTTGAGAGCCATTGCTTTAGAGGTCCTAATATTACTTCCTGTTAGTCTTGGAAAATTTACTCAGCTTTTAAATTAGGAAAAATTGTTCTTGATGTTTGTCTGTTACACCTGTGAATCATGTATTCAAAAGTGATCTTCAGTGGGGCATGAAATTACTGGGAATCAAAGACAAGGGGTAATGGCTTTAAACTGAAAGAGGGTAGATTTAGATATAAGGAAGAAATTCTTCACTATGAGGGTGGTGAGGCACTGGAACAGGTTGCCCGGAGAAGTTGTGGATGCCCCATCCCTGGAAGTGTTCAAGGCCAGGTTGGATGGGGCTTTGAGCAACCTGGTCTAGTGGAAGGTGTCCCTGCCCATGGCAGGGGGGTTGGAACTATATGGTCTTTAAGGTCCCTTCCAACCCAAACCATTCTACGATGCTATGATTTGCAGACAGGTATGTTGCTTTTGGGCTGAACTACTTGGGCAAAATCTCTGTTGCTTATTCTATATCCTCCTTACTCTTCAGACATCTCCTGAAGACTCCTTTGTTTCTGCTGATGCTCTTCTCAATAGGATATCTAAGAAAACCTCAATATGTGATCAGCCTGAATATCTAGATCCTGACTTAGCAGAAAAGAACCCCCCAGTATTTGCTCAGAAACTTCAGGTTTGTAGCAGAAATATAAATGTCACTTTTCTTTGTCTATACACAGGTAGAGGAATGCTTAGCTTCATCTGAAAGGGATGGGGCGATGCTTGGAGGGGAGGTGGGAAAGAAGCAAAATAATGATTTGATTCTTTCCAAAGTAACTTTGGGCTTTCAGGAACTTAAGGAACAGACATATTTTAATTTAATCCATATAATACATAAAGTTAAACTTGAATTTCATCAACACTTTCAGCTTTCCTATAACACTGATGTATATATTTTGCAGAAGTCTTTATAAAGCAAATCTTTTAAGCTTGACCACAGGACTTGATGTGTGGAGAGTTGTCTTGATACCTGGCCTTAGTAGGTCTGTATGCATAGATTCATTTTCAGAGATTTAGGCCCTAATTCTGCTGAAATGAAAATTAGGCTTTGTTTTTCTGGTAGTCTATCTAATGTAGAATTTGGCATGGTTTCTTCTAGGAAAAGCAAATTTATCTGCAGAGCAGTTCTGTATGTCAGGACATATCTTCTAGAATATTTATAGTGAAACTTTAAACCAGCAAAGGTTGAATTGAGAGTGGCAGCTGGCGTATATTCACATAAAATGAAAACAAAAGGAGAGGGAGTCTGTGAAAAGCAGCTTTAGCTTTGGAAAACATGTATTTTACCCAAGGTGTTGTTCATACTTACCCCCTAATAAAAATTGTTCGTCTATATAGCTACCTCAAAACTAACCAAAAACTGGAATTTTGTACCAATGTTCTAGTCATGAAAGGAATATGGGACATGTTTGTCACCCAGGAATTTTCAGAATTATACATTAAAATATAACATTCCATTTTTCAATGTGTTAAACATTTTTGCTATGTTCTAAATACATTTTTTCCTGTGGATTGCTCACAACCAAACACTTGACAGGAGGAGTTAGAGTTTGCTGCAATGAGGATAGAAGCACTGAAGTTAGCCAGGCAGATTACCCTGTCTTCTTTCCGCTCCGAGGTATCTGTTTTGTGCCTGCCATGTGTGTGTGAGTGTGCACAGACTAAGAAACCGAGTGCTGCTTTTTCTTTAACAAGGTAACTAAGGCTCTCAAGAGTGCAGTGCTAAGCTGTGAGCACCTGCTTCAGCGTGACACAGAAGAGCATGCTCAAAGCAGTACTGCGCATGGAAATGCTGTCACCTGCTCCACGTACAGGGTACCGCCACATCCAAATTAACAAAAGGCAAATTTGAAGGCAAGAAGCAGGCACATACCTTTCGCAGGAGACAGATTCTGCAATCAGGTGGCCATCATTTGTCTTCTGTCTACAGCAAGATTTGTCCTAAAATGTTTGATGGCAAAAGAATACCAAACCTACTTCTTATAAAGATGCTATAGATTTTGACTGTAGGGGCACTTTGCCTTTTGTTGGTATTTTCAGATTGAAATCAGACACCTTGACCCTCAAAGTTCAGAAGTGAGAAGTTCAATCAACCCTGCCTTCAGGCTTCTGAAGAAAGGGACTACAGCAGGCTTGGAAGGGCTGTAGAGCTCCCAAGGAAAAAAGGCCTCCCAACACAACGTGTCTTTATTCATGAAGATCTAAAGCTTTTTTTTTATTGTTACGTCTGTGTTGTGCTGGCTAGTGCCTCCTCAGAGTGATGCTTTGCACTGCTCTAGGGATGCACGTGGTCCTCGCTGCATTTGGAACAGGACAGAAAAGCTCACTCTGATGCGCCGGGTTTGGTGGTTAGCCAGTTGTGCAGCCAGTTTATGATGCCCTTCATGGTGCTTTTAACAAAAAAGTCAAGCCAAAAATGTTAGTGGCTTTCTTGGGAGGTGGTATCAGCTGAATGGGATGCTGATGGGATGGCAGTGTCTTGCTGCAGTGAGGCATTTGATTCCAAATGAGGAGAATGTGCTTCTGACATGTTCTTCTCCAGTGATCTTTCTCTTCTTATACTGTCCATTAATAAGTCAGTGGGAAGTCTTTTGCCTGGTTCTGTATCATCTTGAGTTCATTGCATCGTAACAACATTTGAGCTGGTTATAGGGTAGAATTTCTCAGTGCTCTAAAAATCAGTCATGAAGTAGCGAGTTCATAGAAGTGGAGATTTTTTTAGATTAACCGTACTTTTATGAAAAGATAATGGGCATATTTGATTTATTTTGCTTACCTTAAATAGCCCACGAGCCAGCTGCTTCCATGGTGCCCATATACTTACCAAAGTAAACTCATTCCATGCAGATTTATGGGTATTTTGAAGTATGTGGCTATGATCTTCTACTTAATCAAGAAAAACACACCTTTGTCTTCATTAGAAACCAAGATTAACCTTCTAATTAAAGAATGAAAAAACAAATACCATTTTCCTGTTTGAGTACTGGCCTGTGTGTGACTCTGTCGCCTTGCTCCGTTGCCCTGAGTGGCGGGTGTCAGAAGAGGGTGAGGTGGGATCCTCTCTAGATCCTCTCTGCTTCCTTATTCTCTCTCTACCTCCTCGTCCTCCCAGTGCTTTGCTGCAACATGCAGGAGTCAGGCTCACCACCACCAGGAAACATTTGAGATGAAACACATAGTAATATCTAGATGCTCTTCACAGGCTATACCAAAAACTTCTGTTAGACATCTGCGGTTTTGGTACCGGCCAGCAATTCAGAAACTCACAAACTGTAATACTTCAGACTGAAGAGAATAGGTTTGTATGTTTGTGTATTCTTGTGTGTTACCCAGGGAAGATTCTGAGCTGCAAAAATGTTACAGTGTGTATTTGATTATGTGGACTTATATTTCAAAGATGCTTTTTAACATCATTACGGCATTTTCTTTTATATAGAACAAGTTTATGAACTCTTTAGAACTTGGAAACGGGGAATGGATTTCATGTGACTTTTTAGAAAATGCCATTAAACTGTATAACAAAGATAGCAAAACCGATAAGCAGAGGTGAGGAGAGAAACAGAAGCAGAACTCCACCCTCTGACTGAGAATCGGTAGCATTTTGACGTTCGCAAAGCCCCATGTCGGTCCAGTCGTAGGAACGCTTTTAGCTGAATACTGTGGGTGTCATGTTAGGCTGGGAAGGACTTTTGTCCTTGCATAACTTTACTATTTCAGTGGGAGGCTGCTAATGTTAAATTAGCCTATGATGACAACCCTTGTGACCTGCAGTGACTGATGGCCTGGATTAAGTATAATAGGATCCACCAGACGACTACAGCGACTTAAATTCGGACGCTAACTGGCAGATTTCCCTTCTGGTTGGCTGGCCTCAGTTCTTTTCTTAAGGTTGTATAATTACATTTAACATTTGCTAAACCATTACAGGATGGGGTAACAAGAATAGGATGCTAAATAAAGACACAAGCACTTGTTATGGCAATTTAGGTCACCTAAAATAAAGATTAAATACGAGCATTTTCTGCTAGGACTAGGACTGGGAATAAGGCTGCACAGTTTGTTGTTCTCAGACAGAGGGAAGTTATTTGGCCAGTCCCAAGCTTCTTGTCACAGACTTCAACAACAGCAGGACTAATTGTCTATTTTTACATTGCCAAAGGTTTCTATCTTCCAGCATTGAGGTGAATTAACACTCCTCTATTAAACAGTCTCCATTAGGATGTCCTGTGGCCATTTCTTTATAGGTGCAACTTGAACAGAAAGCCAACAGGGTTTGTGTCCACCACCCTGCAGTTGCTGAGACGATGTAGAGTTAGGTGTTGAAATAAGATCCAAGAAAAGGAGAGAAACTGAAAGGAGAGGCATTGGCACAAATGGGATTAGTGCATCACGGCTTTGGGGGGCTCTCATGGTAGTGAAGGAGGAATATTTCCTTCAAACAGGGATACCATTTTTTCCTAGCAGAACTTTACAAGCAGAGGACTTATGCTTGGATTTTACTTGGTTTTCAATAGATTTGCAAGCACAAATAGGTCTTGTTTTGCCTCCATTGACCTGTCTGCACACACATCAATTAGTTAAGAGAGTAGATCATTTGATACGCACCCAAGCAGTGTTTGAATGCTTGTAAAGGGCAAGCTAATTTTCAGCAGGGCTAAATACATATTCCTCTAAACAGTATGATGAAAACTAGTTTCCATTTTCATTGCAGTGCCTTTCTCTATTTTCTTTCACTTTGACCTTCTTGAAGCGAGATAACTGCAGCTGGTTAATCGATGTGCATTTATTCCCTTTCTGGTCAGGTATCTGGTTTCTGTGAAAGGTGCTGGGAAGAGAAGAGGAAGTGCGTTGGGCTCTCAAATATTTACACTAAGATTGCATTGACCTACATTTAGTAGTAATTCCCCTGCAGACTCAAATCTTCCTGTGCGAGGTTCAGTGACTTATAATTCCCTACGCTTATTATTACCCCAATTAACTGCTTACCTTCTCAGCAGTTAGGTGTTGAACTTAAAGCATTGACAGAGTTATTTTGGGTAATACCATCGTCCTGTTGTTATATTATTTTCTCAGGATAGGAATATTTGGAGGCACCAAAAAACAGTTACTGAATTGTACATCAGTTTGGAGCTGTGTAAAATTGGCTTTTTGAAATAAAACTACAAGGACTTTTACTGGTTGCTCCTGCCAACAGCAGCCCAGTTGTGACTCGCGTGAAGTGTTTCCAGACTTAGGGCAATACTGGTCAGACCACTACCGCAAGCATTTCTGCTCAATGGTTAAATTTCAAGAGTTCTAGAACAGTTTTTGGAAATTTTTGGAATTTGGAAATAATGACATTGGCATGTCATTATTAATATTCTTTCGTAAAATTTACTCAAATGCAAGAGAGAACTAGAGAAAACATAACTATATTAGTGAGGTGTTGAGCACTATATAACAAATATTCATAAGTATGTGTTAAATACTTTAAATATTTGCTTTTCTTTAAAAATTTTCATCATCCTGGCAGTTACTTTGACACGTTTTTATATGAGCTTGAGGAAAATCGTGTTTCTTTTGCCACAATTAATATTTTCCAGCAATCTCTTCACGAGATTCAGCAAATTAAGCTGCAGGAGGCTTTTGAAATATGATACATACAGTTCAACGGATTGATCTTCAGGATGGCCTTTCTTTTGAGGGCAGCTTTGATGATCTAATGGCTCTTTTTTATCTCTCGGTTTTTCTTGCCTTGTGTTTGAGGAGGAACTACAGTGCATTTTTTTTGAAGTTAGGATACTGAGTTGAGCCAGCAGTAGTCTTATTTATTGGCTGTTTTACCTTTACTGAGATCTGTGGACAGCACCATGTGTTTTTGTATTTATGCATTTACATAGATGTTGGAGCTTGTGTCCCAGATGTATTTTTTCCTGCGTAGTTGTTGTATATTGGGAGACACTTTGAAGAATACAGGCTATGTAATTTTGATAGATCTTGTGCTGCTTTTTCCACAGGTAGGAGAATCCACTGGATTTGAGGTTGCACCTCCTAATTATGTTGGAATTGATCACTATTTTGTGTGTTCATGGTTAAATGTAGCAAAAAAGAGAAGGGATGGCCTGCTCCATAAATGCTAGAAGTAATAGTTAATTGACTCCGGTGTTTAAAAATTAACAAAAAATACAGAGCAAATTAGTGAGAGTCTCTTATATAAAGAAAGATGAGGTATGGTGTTTTATAAGTAGTTTAGCTTATTCTTGCTCTAATTACATTTTCTTGCCTAGTCTTTTAATGTTGCTGGTGTGGTTTCCTCATGTTGTCTACAGATGTGATATCCAGAACATCCAGTCCTGTGTTTATCTCCAGTGAGCATTGTGTGTAATTTTTAATGTAGGTTCTTCAATAAGGGTGATGTGAGAACTCAGAAGGGATTGCAACAAAATTAACAGCGGGTTTGGATCCTTTCTATTATTCTAGGCTATGCGAGAAGAACTGTGAGCGAGTGAATGATTTATGGAATAGCATCTGACAAAATTTCCTTTAACTGTGTTGAAACAAGAGCATGTGGTGTTGAAATTAATGAGGTCTATTTGTGTGCACGTTGTGGAGAGGAGGACTGAACCTTGATTCAAACATTGTCACTTTCACATTCCTGTGCTTCACACAGTAGAATGTGACTCTGCTATTTTATTGAAAAACAACAACAAAAGCAACTAAAAAACACCAACCCTCTTTTACAATACAATAAAATCTTTTTCTCTCTTTTGTGTAAAAAAAACTCATTAAAAAAATCTCGATCACTACTCTTAATTATTGCAGATAAAGCCTAAAGACTAAGCTGCTGCATTAGTGAACTTGAAGGAACAGAATATATTGCTTTACGCACAAAGGTCACAAGTAAACTGGCAAAATACGTTATCCCCTTTTCAGCAGCAAGGAAGTGCTGTACCAGAAAAGCTGTATGTTAATATCCATTTCCATCAGTGGATGGAAAAAGGCATTGATCAACCTGGCTTCCCTCCGCACCCGCACAAACTGTGAGCCGTGGTCCAGCCCTCTCTGTGACTACATGTAGCATCGTCATAGAGACGATTTTAATTGCCAGCTACTAGGAAGAAAATTAACTCTATCCCAGCTGAAACCAGGACACATGAGAGCCCACTGAAAAATTCTGCTACTGAGTCTGCAGGTTAAATTAAAAAAGAAAATCAAAAATCATTCCATATTTTTAAAATGCAGTTTTGACACTGGCTTAGCAAGTGACGTGTATACATACACAGTGAGGGAGGGACTTCTGGGCATTTGTGTCCTCCCCGCTGACGTCACTGGGTTTGAATGTTCTGTACCACGTGAAGTATCTTCTTAGGTCACAGAAATTCAAGGAATTTCAGCCGTACTCAGATACAAGATCTTTCTTATGAAACTTCTTTTGCTGGAAGGATTTCATATAAAAAGAGAAGGAAAAATACTTAATAAGTGCGAGAGCACATCCCTGGCCAGGGCTAAGCCCATCTTCCCCCGCGGTGCTCCCTGAGGTGGGGCTCCCCTGGGGCTGCTCTGGGCAATGCGGGGACCAGAGCGGGTCCTCAGCCCGTGGAGTGGAGGTGCTCTGGCTTTGGCTCGCAGAATTACCCCGAGGACGATGTAGCCTGCGCCTGTGCAGTGTAGTCATGGGGGTCCCCTTTCTCTGCTCTGGAGCCTGGAAACATAACAGAGCTCGTAGAGATGACTCTTACCATTAACTTGTGTCGTGGTTTGGCTCCAGTTGGCAGCTGAGCACCACACAGCCGCTCGCTCACCCTCCCCCTCCCTGGTGGGATGCAGGAGAGAATCGGAAGGGCAAAAGAAAACTCGCAGGTTGAGATAAAAACAGTTTAATAATTGAAATAAAATAACAATAATAATGATAGTAATAAAATTGCAATGAAAAGGAGAACGAGAGAAAGAGAAACAAAACCCGGGGGAAAAAAAAAAATCAAGTGATGCAACCGCTCACCACCCACCGACCGATGCCCAGCCAGTCCCCGAGCAGCGATCGCTGCCCCCCGGCTAACTCCCCCCAGTTTCTATACTGAGCATGACGCCATATGGTATGGAATAGCCCTTTGGCCAGTTTGGATCAGCTCTCTTGGCTGTGCCCCCTCCCAGCTTCTCGCGCACCTGGCAGAGCATGGGAAGCTGAAAAAGAAAGTCCTTGACTGGGGTAAGCACTACTTGGCAACAACCAAAACATCAGTGTGTTATCAGCATTCTTCTCCTACTAAATCCAAAACACAGCACTATGCCAGCTACTAGGAAGAAAAATTAACTCTCTCCCAGCTGAAACCAGGACAACTTGCTACCTCATTTGGTTTCTATGACGGTTTCCTCTTCTAAAAAAAAGTTTCTTTTAATTTTTTGTGATATTTTGATTCTCCAGCCTGTTTCAGTCCAGTGTTGTAAGGAAGCAGTGTTCTGGTGATGGCCGTGGTGTCTGTACTGTCTGCCCCTCTCCTCCCCGTCCCCAGTAATCATGGTTCCTTTGGCTAGTTTCATGCATATTTAACAGAGGAGTGGAACATTAAACCCCAGCAATAGAGATTTTGGGGTGGTCACCTCCACCCCAAAATTATTTTGTGGCCCACCAGCAGCTGAGAGAAAGAACATTTTGTTTCCCAGACCGCCAGACGCGGTACCCAGTCAGGCGGTCAGCACGTGTATGTTAGCTGGCTGATGGCGAGATGCAAAGCGTAGGTAGGGGACACAGGGACATATAGTGTGGTGGTGCATCTGCTGCAGAGGGGTCTGCTCTCAGGGGGTTGCTACAGATGGTGTCTAAAAACGTAGGGGTTTTTTTGTTTAGTATCTTCCTAACTGTCTTTTACAATCTGCTTGGTTTTAATGTGCTGTAACTTGGATTGTTTGTGTCTAGAGTTGTTTGCAAGACCTCTCATGCATCTGAGTGCCACATACCTCTTTTTTGCTCTCTTCCTCATTTCACATGCTGCTCTCTTCCTGCGTTAATCTGGGCCGCTGACATGAGCAAAATTGGCAGCTGCAAATAAAACCTCATTTAACTTACTAATCGCATGCTAAATACCAGTGGGGCAGCAACGTCACTTGTATATTCACACTTTTTAACATTTATGATAGAGACAGTATACTGGCAGGTCAGACCTAAGGAAGTGAGCTATCCTCTTGTTTCTGGTTTCTTGATCTATTTTTATGGAAGCAGAATTCCCCTTAACAAGCTCTGTGCCTCCAATTCTAATTTCCTCTGCTGACATGCATTTCTTGTGGATGTTTTGATGAAATTTCTGCATCAGAAAGTAGTAAATTTTCTAATATAGGATCTTAAAATATTGGTGGCAAAGTGCTGTCTTTATTTTCTCTCTGTAAGGGTAATACGGCTCTCTTGGTGCTTACTGTGGATCCTAAATGTGTATTTCCTGATTGCTAAATTCAAAGTTCCTTGTCAGTGTTATTGCTGTTATAATTTAGTAGTGCACAGGATTATAGTCCTAGCTCAGGACCCTGGTGCCTAGCACTACACCCGGAAAACATATGAGCTAAACACATATTTAATGGTTCATTTCTTTGTATTTAAAAAAACAAACACACAGAGAGAACCTGCTATCCCAGCAGATGTTTCCATCTCTAAAAGTGCACTGTACTCCCGGATCGGCACCTCGGATGCAGAAAGCACCACGGGTCTTCTCTACCCCCAGCAAGACTTAGACTCTGCACTACGACTCGCCAGAGCAGAGGTAATTTTCTTCATATATGCCCCTTGTGGTTTCCTTGTTTCCTGTTTTCTCCCAAATGATTCATATTATGAACACTTGTTCTATTCTTGAAACCATCCTCAGCCACGCTAAAGCCACGCTAGAGGCTACCAAAGCAAAAGGCGCTACACTCTAAGTTTTACTTTTTTTGACATAAGTGAAAAGCAGACATTATATGAAAATAAATCTTTATTGTTTTTAACCTCAGGTGTACTCTGGGCATCTTGACATTGCTGTATAATTATATAAGAATTGTAAGATGCTAGAAATAGGAATAAAATTATGTATTTTACAAAGCTACATATAAGATTAGTCTGGCTAATAACAGCAATTAAAAAATGGGTACAATCTAGTGTTAGAGTATTCCAAACTTTATGATAGATTATGTGAACAAAAGGAGCACAAATGGGTATAAAATTTCATGGGCAGTCAGCCCTAAATATGCATGCAGAAGCAATAGAACAAAACCGACAAACCAGGGGACCATGTTCCAAACCCATGTACAGAAGTATTGCAGGTTTGGCACCAGCTCAGATCAGACATGGTGTAGTGTAATACAGTATTTCTTGAAAAGTGTCCTTGTAATAATCAGGAATGAAACATGAAACAAGAACATTGCATCTACTTTCCTAAGTTAGTTTTTCAAAACTTGAGTATGATTTCATATCCAAACTTTTTTAATTGCACCTTGCAGTCTAAAAAAGAAAAAAATCACTGGGGATGCTTATATTTCTGCACTTGAAAACTATAGCTCTGTTAATTAGGATTTGATATTAAATACTGTACAGTTATTTAATTTCCTCTTTAATGGATCACTTGGTTTTACTGGATTTTTTTTTTTCCTTTGCTTTCTTTGTTTCAGATTGTGGCCAAGGAAAGAGAAGTATCTGAGTGGAAAGAGAAATATGAAGAAAGCAGAAGGGAAGTGATGGAAATGAGGTGGGTTATAAACTTGTCACTAATCACACTGACAGAGAGTCTCATTTCAGCCTGTGGATAGTATGCAGAGTACCATGAGTGTACAACTGTTTTGGTTAGCTGAATTTGTTTCATTATTTTTAACTGCAGGCTTCGGATTGATCCTAAACTGACACTTTGTCTTTGCTCTGCATGGTGGGCACCCCTCTTCAGGGTAATCATTGAAGACTTCTATGTTGCTAATCTCATTTATATCCTCGAAATACTGAGATAAGAGAGGTCTTAATCCAGGTTAATGTAAGGGAAGAATTTCCTCCGGTTTGTGCTGTGAGTTCTCACGTGGATTGCACAGTGATGTTTCTGTTGCCTGCCTGAATGAGTCTGCCTGCAGAGCTGGCAGAGGTATGCACATGCTAATTTAAAACTCGCTCTCCACAAATAGTTTTGCCAACAGAAGAAAGAATGTGACGGTTTGCACATAGGTATGAGTAGTACAGGCTCCCTCCAAGACATTATTGCAAAAAGTTTCTTGAACAATAGAAAACAAAAACCCAGTTGCCAGTAGGAAAGCCTTTCTTGCAAAGGAACTGGCCTCTGAGTGTTGACTTTCAAGGAGATTCTACACCCTTTTCATTGAACTGAGCTGATTTTTTAATTACTGCACACACTAAGCTTGATTTTAGTTAAGCAACACTTAATTCTGCTGCTCCGTTTGAGAGCTAACAGAAGGACCCTGAGCTTTTCAGTTTATTCTAGTTGTATCTGTTCTATTCTATTTCTCCTTGCAAACCTGCCTCTATTACATTAAATATCTGTATATTGGAACATAACTGGTTTGACCTTCCTTCCCAGCCCAGGTCCTACCACTTGCAAGGGAGACAACAAAATCAGTGTAGTGAATGAGGTGAGCGGTATTGCTCAAAGAATCACTATTGCTTCCCATTTAGTCAGTTGAAAGTTTCAGCCTTTCTTTTTTTACAGTGTTAATACCATAAGAACAACATACCAATGAGCTTGACCTGCTCATCAATCTGAATCTGAATCTCAAAGTCACCAACTGCAAAAGAGAATGTAGAAAAATATTTCCTGGGGTCTTTAAAGCCTATTATTTTCTACCTTCAAACACACACAAAAAACATCACCCCCTTAACTCATAAATAAAAGGAAACTGTCAGATTATTTTAGCATCCTTCTTTTAAGTAATAATTTCTGCAGCTGTTTCTGAGACTGAATTTTCTTCAAAATCACCTGTTCTAGCACCAGCTTCTTCCCAAAATTAAATGTCTCTGTGGTTTAAAGCTAAAGCCAATGAGCTGTATCAAGTGATGACCTGCGTATATCCAGGAAAACTGTACTTAGGGAGCAAGGGTAAAAGGGAACTGCGGTGAAGAACTCGGCAAACGCTAGCATGGATGCCAGGAGTCGCACATGGCAGATTTGAATAGCGGCAGCGCAGGACTTTGAGCCAAAGCCTCTTAAGAGAAGCATCTGCAAAAGGCAAGGGCAGCCACTTTATTTCTTTCAGAAAACCATCTCCCAGCGCCCAGCTGAGTTCTCTCACCCCTCTTGCGCTCTGCTTGGGAAAGGAGACAAAACCCTAGCGTAGCCCTCAAATGCATAATGAGGCAAAACAGAAAGGAGCTGCTGCAAGCAGTCAAACCGAGGAAGCAAAACAAGGAATGAACAACATTAGGAATTGTGTAAGGAATGTCTCAGCGTTCAGCACACGCTCAAGTGCGGTACTTGGTCTGTTCCCTAGAAACTGCCTGGGTGCACGTGCCTGCGGCTGCAAACAGGAGCTGACAGAGGTTGCTTATTCCTTAATGAAAGGAGAGCAGGGGGTGACACAGAGCAGCTGGCACACTGTAGATCTGTACCTTCGTCTTCCTCACACTAATTTGCGTGTGCGTCTACACCCTCAATAAAATTTGATTTGAAAAAAACACATTATCTAAGCCAAATTGCCCACAGGCACATCCCTAGAACACATGGGTGAAAAAAAATCTGACTAATATTGTCACAAAATGATAAAATATGCATGTGTGCACAAAGAAGGATTTCTCTTGGAAGACTAAATGTTGAGACAGTCCATGCGGGGTAAATTAGAGATGCAGCAATCAGATATGACATAATGGTAAGCAAGGAATGAAGGGATTATCTAGAGTTGCAAGCACAAAAGCATCACTTTCCACAGAAGGAGAAGCAATACTCCTTTACCCAAATCCTGCATACTCTACCTGGAATATCCTGAGTTCAGCTAAGTTTCCAGAAAAACATCAGACTGGAGGAAATTCCACTCCAGAGAACAGTAGCCAAGATGTTGTAATAATGTAATAATAACTATAAAAGAGCTAAACCAGGGTGGGCTATACAATAATCCAAGGGTACAATCAGAGGCAGGCAAGAAATGTTTAAATATGGTTGTTTGGAGGTCTAATTGATTATGCCTCAGTAAGGGAAGTCAAGCAGATGACCTCTGAGATCCTTTGTAGCCCTGGATTTTGGTGGTTTTATGACTTACGAAATTGCAGGAAGTCAATAAGTAGATTGAATGTCTAAAATACTAAAAGTTAAGCCTATGCAGCATGTTAAGCTAGGGTTAAGATGTGCCATCCCAGAGAGGAATGATGTGGCCAGCATCCTTTGGTTCCCCAGCCATAATGACTGTTATTTAGGCTGCTTGACTGAAAGAGGCCTTCAACGTGAATCTGGAGCAAGACTTCACTTGACTGCTTTGCTTTCCAAATCGAGTATTACTAAAATCAATGTGCCGTTGCAGTATCCACTTCTATTGAACAGCTGCCACATGATTCATAAGGCTGGATAACGCAGAGAATGTGGTACCTACTTGAACTAGTCTAAGCTGACAAAAATAAGGAATAGATAATATTATTTCACTTTGCTGCCAACTTCCGTGGTGCAGCCTAGGCTGGGAAGTGCTGCAGTGTTGTAACAGTGTTTAACGTCATGTTCGTTGCTCTGCGTCCTTGGCTTCATTTTCTAGGATGATAAAACTTCCTAAAGGTGCCTGGTGTTACAAGGATATGACATGGCTTTAAAATCCTTATTGCTTACAGCAGGGTTTTGAGGTAATCTTCTTTGGACATGAAACCAATCCCTTCTTTTTAGGGGAAAATCCTTGTGGCTATCTTTGCTCTCAAAAGTGTCATTTATGGGTTTAAAAAAAAAAAAAAGAAAAAGAAAAGAGCCAATTAAAACAACAGGACTGACAGCAGGGAAGGCAGCATCCGAGCAGATCCCAGTGGAGGCAGCGGCTGGAGGCATGGCAAGCTGTGCAGGGACGGGCTCTGGCCCCAATACTGAAAGTTATTTCTACCTGCAGTGAGCGAGGTGAACGGGGTACGCAGCTGTAAAGCCCCTGCTCTGCTGAGTTCTCTGCAGGACCAGGGCAAATGAGACGCTACTGACCTTTGGGGCAAGCGGCCTTCTCAAGGGTTTCTGGGCTCTCTTTGTGATTCAGATTTGAGACAGCAGTTACTGCATTAGTTTTTTGGGAGCTCCGCAAGTTTCTTCTTTCCTTACTGACTTTTGTCTCAGGATTTTCCCACATCCTTTCTGTAACCTCACCAGACTTCTCTAAAACGGAGCAAGTGAAAGCGAGCTAAGACTTCAAAAGAGACGTATTCAAATACCAGTGAGCTATTTTGAATATCCACTTCAGATGAAGTGTGGGGTAATTTTGTTTTTCATAGACAGTCCTGCGTGGCTCATGAATCAAAGCACAGATCAAGCTAGTCTCATTTCATTAGCTTTATTTGGCTCTGGGAAGGGATGGATCATCTTTCTAAATCACATTTAATCTGCTTATTTTGGCTAGCCTCTTTTCAAGAAGGAAATTCAAAGCCTACCGTGAGTATATGAAATAAAATAGTCTTAAAAGTAACATTTTGTCACCTCTGTTTCAAAAACAGATTTGGGAAATAGGACACGATGGATTTTGTGCTACATAATTGAATATTTTGGTCTTGTTCTCTTAAGTGCTAATGGATCATTTAGTCACATTTGGAGAGTGGAAGATTAGATATATTTTGGATGAGGGCCAACTATACTCCTGTTAGGTTTACTTGCTACCAATTATAACTTCACTTAACGTTTACATTAAAAATAAGCAAACACAAACACAGAGAACAGGGGAAAAAGTAATGGAAAAATCAGACTCTTTGTAACTTTTAAATTAGACCAGTGTGATTATGTTTATATTTAAATCATGATTGGTAATGTACTTCGGGCATGTTTCAAGTAACAGAATTTGTTTCAGAGCAATCCCTTTTCCCTCCCCCCACCTATATTGATTTACACGGAGAATTAAAAATCAGGGGCAGTGTTTAAACTGTCAGTTTTATTTGTTACTCAGGTAATAAGGAGCATATAAAAGTGTGAAGGAGTTCTGTATCTCTTTTAAAATACCATAGTTCAGTTATTAAGTAGCATTGTTGTCTAAGTAAGCATTAGCAATTATGATGTTTGCCAAAAGCTTTTCTTTTTTTTCCCTCTTATAGGAAAATAGTTTCAGAATATGAGAAGACGATTGCTCAGATGATAGGTAGGTGTTTGAAAGATGCTATCCTCTACTCTGATTTTCTGAAAAGAGCCTAGAAACATGGTTGAAGTCTGTGGGCTTCATTTTGATGCTAGCTACATCTGCTGATGCTGCTGGGAATTGTGAATGCATGTGAGGACACCAGTGTGTGCTGCCAGGTTGTGATGAAAAGCGAGGGCTTCGTTTTACAGAAAGTAGCCCCCGAGGCAGTCCAGGTAATACAGAAAGGTCAGGGTTTTTTCTTCTGCATCAAAGCAAACTGTCCCATGGGAAACACGTTCAAATGCTTTGCCCAGAATTCATGGGTATCTCCGGGAAAGACTTTCAGTGACCTAAAAACCCTTTAGTCATCCACTCCCAACTGTTTAAGGGGAGATACCAAACTTAGCTCTTTACAACAGGGATTATCTGTGCTAAGTGCATTGGTCAGACCAAAACCTAGATTAACTCCAATCCCAGTTGAGAGATTATGAGCAGCCAATCCACCTCCCCAGTTATTTACTGACATAGGGGTCTCCTTTAAGGTTTAAATTATGACATGTTTTGCCTCACAATAATTAGAAAACACCTTTGTTAACAGCATGCCCCACAAATGAAAAAAAAAACCACTACGCGCAGTAGCATTTCAAAACCAAAGGTTGCAGGACTCGTGTGCTTCCTTGGCGCGGGAGGTCTGGCCTCTGGGATGTGATTTTAAAGCCTCCTCGTGAGATTTCCAAAGCTCTTTTTCTTAGTCTGGCTATAGAAAGCACCAGTGGCTTGCGCTGCCGTGTACTGCTTCAGCTCAAGCTGTCTCCCAGAAAGGAGAGCGGCTGAGCGGGGTCGTGGGTTCTCTATGGCCAAAATTGCTGGGAAGAGCAGGAAAAGAAGCAGTGGTTGATGAGAAAGCAGGACCAAGCTCATCTGGGCAAGCTCGAGTAAAGCAGCAGAGAACTGTGAAATATTGTTAAAAGCCAGTAGGAGTGGCCTCAGAGTTAAATTTGGGCTGTGAGATGCAGTAGGAACGCTAGCCTAGCTAATATCTGCAAGCAGGGAGTGTTATGAATCCAGCCTGTTTGCATTGTGTTTATTGAGAAAGAAAAAGAAAGAAATATTCCTTGTGCTCCCCCTGAGAGCACTGTCACAGAGAGTACAGTGTGCCAGGAACACAACAGGCATACCTGCATCTTTCTGACAGGTGTTTAACAGGGAAGGATTTTTATTACAGCTATCAACATATCGTATTGTTTTGCCCCTTTTAAAATTGGCAGTCCCCTCATCTGCAGTCAGTATGGTGTGACCCCAGATTTTTGGTTTCTTTTAAATTGTTGAGTTGTGTTTACATACATTTCTAGCGAATTTCCTGATTTTTACCCAAAGAGAGTGGGGGGAAGTAGTTCATTGTCTGGTGCTTTTGCTGCCTTCCTGCATTTCTCAGCCGTTGGAAGACTCCCCAGCCTCCTTTCAAGTGAAGGGCCTATAAATAAATAAACAAACTTAATAAGAAGAATAAGAATAGCAATATGAATAATATGAATAATATATAATAATATATTTTGCCTCCGCTGCCTTTTGTATGTACAACTGAGCAAATTTGCCTGCCTTCTGACATAATGTCTGTCGTTCTCATCATGCAAGTGTTAAAATAAGAGCAACCAGAGTATGCAAAGAACTTAATTCATTTGGGTTTATACTAAACGTACTCTGGTATGGCTTCGTCCCTGAACCTGGCCGTTCATATGGACAAACACAGGACCTGTCTTTTTTTTCCCAAGCATACGCATATAGTTAGCAACAGAAGTTTCTTTTTGATAACAAATTCAAATTCTATTTTTGAGAAACAGATTTTAAAAAAAAAAATTCAACTTGTGAGACTGCAGTGCAACAGGAAGGTATAGAATAGGGTTCCTAAGGCAAAGGCACAGCCATGGTGTGCATAGTAAATTCTACAATTGCCATTTCCTCTTGTTGCAAAGAAATCATGGATAATTAAAGCATCCGGCCATTGACCACTGAGGAAATAGAAAGATCTTTAAACTTCAAATTCAGAGTATCAGTCAGAGTCTTTCAAACGATCTGTGGCAAGTTTTTAAGAGCTATGGCTATAAATAATGTAATTTGCTGTCCATTTGCAAAGGAACTGAAACAATAACAGTGACATAAAAGCATGTGTTAATTAGAACAGTATGCAAATTCTGCAGCATGGTAATATGTTAAATGTGAGGCTTCCTCTCCCTGCATTTAATGTAAATTTTTGATCTAATTGTCTCACTTTCTCCTGTCATTTGTCGTAAATTACTGTCCCTTCTGATAAAGGAGTTTGCTTATTCAAATGCCCCGTTGTGGAGGAAGATGATTGTCTGTGTGCTATTTGTGTATACTTCACTGAGCTATTATCACAATAATGCCTTCCTGCTAAAGCAAAATATGCATTTTAACAAAAGAAATGCCTGTGCTGTTTCTATTTATGATTTAACTCTTCTGAGCTATTTATACAGCCCTGTTAGGAGGGCATTACAAGTGAACCAATTTCACAAATCCCTTGAGTGAATATTCAGTGTGGTTGATAGGTCCTGCTCAGCTTTTTATAGGTGTGTATGTATAATGAATATTAAAAATATTCCACATTAACAATATATGATGGTGTATGTTTGCCTATGAAGGCACTGAAAACATGCATTGCAAACAGTAATTGCCTTTGATTTCAAGGGCTGTGGAATGTCTAATATTTGCTGTCATATGCGTATAGAACCCAATATTACCTGACTTTGCTTATGCAATTAGTTTCATGCCACACTCTGTACAGCCAGAGCTTGCAAGCTGTCAGTGTATAGATCCCTGTTAGTGCCTCTTTGCATATTTTTTTACTGGTGCTTCAACTTTTTTTCCTTTTTTCTTACACTTGCCTGAGCCCCTAACACATTCTTGTTTATATTGCGGAGAGGGGAGAAAAAAGAACAGGCTTTCCAGGCTAGCCTGCTGCTTGTGCTACTGCTTTGCTGACTGTTGCCCAAGTTTTGCAGCTCACAACTGCGTGGCACTGACAGCCGTATGGAACGGAGCCTGCGTAACCCCGATGTTCACTGCACCCCACCCTACACACACCTTGATCCCAGCCATCCACAGTTCCCTTCCAAAATCCCTGTTGTGGATTTCCTTTTTATTGATGGATTTGTAATGTTGGGGTTTTTTTCTGTTAAAAATGTATCCTTATACTTGTACGTTTAAATACATAATTAAATTCTCATTACGAAAAACAAACATGTTATGCTTTGTGCATTACAGGTTGTTGCATTACTTACTTTCTGCTTTCCTAACAATTCCTGATTTTCTGTTTTGCTTCCGTTTTTGTTGCTTCTTGCTATTTGCTTGCAAAAACAAAACAGGCAAGCCTGGTAAGTAAAGCTTTTCACCAACTTTCACACCAGCATTTTGCATTTTCAGTTTCTTTTGCTTTTGTTCTCCGTTTGCTGCATTCCCATTAAGTAATATAAGTAATACTGAGCTGAGCCTGAAAGCGGATCTGCTGTGGTGGTGCTCTGATTCTGTCAATTTGGATAGTGTTAGTCCTGAGCGTACTGTTGTTATTGTTGGTGAGCCGTGGACAGTGTGTGTTGCAGGCATGGAAGCCATTTAATTAAAATATTTTAATTGCATAACCTCATAAATATCTTTAGAAATAAGCATCTCTAACTGCTTAACTAAGATTTGTCTGACAAACTTATCAGCGCAGTTCCACTAAGCAGCTTTTTCATTAAAGCTAAATCATAGTTTTAGAAAATACCACATAGATCTTCCAGTCCCCCTCCAGCCAGATGCCAGTTTCTGTTTTCTGTAGTATTTAACCACTTTGGTTTTAAATGTATCTTAACAGTTATCTGAGAGTATCAGACGCCCCTTTCCTAAAGCTCACTGGAAACTTTCCCTCTTTTCAATTTATGTGCCACTCCCTTTCCCAATATCAATTCCTGTTTTCCCCTTGGAGTCTAATGAGGCCTTAGCTCACTCCCCGGTCCATGGACACCTCTAGCACATAGTGGAAGGGAGAGGAGAAAGGGAGCATCAGATATCACTTGCCCCTAATTCCCATGTGCAAGTTGAAGTGGGGCTGGGGATGAGTGTTTGAGGAGCTGGTCCAGCTGGGGAGAGAGGAGGGCACCGCGATGCTGCGCTGCGAGGAGCAGGAAGAGCTTGGTGGTTGTGAGGGAGTGAGTCACGAATTACTAACTTTCTAGATTGCCCTAGAAACAAATAAGAAGGAAGTTGCTAAAATACCGCAGACAGCAGTCTCAGAAAAAGTAAAGTTGTGACATTAAAGACATTTAAGTACGTTATGTGATCATGCAAACGGATCCCTTCCCCTGCGTGGAGTTGCGACGACAGAGGTTTTGCCAAAGAACAGGATCCTGACAGTAAGTGTTTTGGAATTAAGCTAGACGGTGTGTAATCTCCAGCGTGATTAAACAAATCTTGTGCTGGAACACAAGGTGACAACTGCTCAGACTTAGAAAAATAAATGAAGGATGACAAATGGTTTTCTCATTTTACTTGAGAATACATTCATTTTGACGTTACGCATCATCACAGAGTGTCTTTAAGACAGCAAAATAGAAAAGAATGTTTATTTTTTGTGAAATGTTAAATGTTACCAAACTGATGTGGCATTACAGGGCTCTGGGTCTCTCAGTTCTGCCATATCAAAGGTGTTTGTTCACCAGTAAAATAAAGGTGTTACAACTTCCAGTGCTGCAAACTCAGTGCAGGCCCTGAGAGCTTCTCTGGTTCTTTTGATCTTCTGCATCATGATCTTCTGCCAACGTGAGCTGATGCACAGCGTGGCATCGTTGATGCTCTGGGCTTAGTTAGGCTAGCAAAGAAGTGTATAAAAGGACTGAATAAGCAAAAGGAAGAGATTAATCTCAGTTTGGGAATTGACAATATCAACTTTGACATTTCAGAGCTGACCAGCACTATGAAATACTTAATTCAGATGAAGACTTCTACTCAAGTAAAAAAATAAACTCTTGTTTAGTTCTTTATATTTCAAAATATAAAGGCCTGAATGAAAAGTTGTAGATTCTGAAATGCCCTGTGCTTTTTACATGGGAGAACTTCTTACCTTATTTTAGTTTCCATCATAGACAGAGGAAAACAGTAATATGCTATGTTTTGCAGGTTGGTTTTCATTTCAGTATCATTTAGAGTAGCCCTTAAAACATGGACACAAGAATCATATTTTAGGATATGAAGCAAATAATGAAGCATTTTGGAAGACAATACCAAACCTTTTCTTCCAGGGTTATATGGGTATTCCAGTTTATGACTAGGTCAATTCCTTCGAAAAGTTCTCTTCCATACGGATTTGGATTCCTGTTGTGTTCTTCCCACCTCCCCCGTCTCAAATTTAGCTATACAAAGGAGAAGCTTGGAAGATGTTTTCTGCAGACCAGAATTTAGAAAAGTCTGATGTTAGATTTCCTTTCTGGCACTTGCTGCGGTAATCCTAAGAATGAGTTTGCAAAATGCTGTTTTTCCAAGGGAACAATTTGAGTTGAGTTCCATTAAACAGAGTGCCTTGTTTGTACAGGATTAGAAGAGATGCCAGTAGATGACAAGCATATATCAGCAATGGCAAATAATTTATTGCCAGTGCTTGTAATATGCTTAAATGTCCTTTCCTTCAGCTGGTGCATCTTCAGGCAAACAAGGGAAATCTAACACCTGCCTTTTTCATGGGAACAGCTGAGTTCAGGGTGAAATAAATCATCAGTACAGAGATATATTCACATTTTTCCCCAACATCAAAATATTTAAATATCACTGTATTTAGCAACCTTTTTCCAAAACACGATTGTGTCTTTATATAAAAATGACTTTTCTGGATCCCGCAAACTTACTAATACATGACGTAGAGCACGGTATAGTAGAAATTATAGATGATAGTGAAATCAGTGTTCTTACTACTGTTACCCTTCTGAAAATCGCTTTTTTCCCTCCCCCTCTCTTCTTTCCAACAGAGGATGAACAGAGAGAGAAATCTGTCTCCCATCACACTGTTCAGCAGCTGATAGTGGAGAAGGAACAAGCTTTGGCAGATCTGAACTCAGTGGAGAAATCACTGGCAGATCTTTTCAGGAGATATGAAAAAATGAAAGAAGTATTGGAGGGGTTTCGGAAGGTGAGTCACGTTAAAGTCCCCTCCTTCAAAGAGCAAAGCTGAGCAGGCTCTCACGTATACCGGTGCTGCTTAGCAGAAGGCACGTCTTTGTTTCCAGTCCAATCTGATGTACTACTACATTAGAGGGCAGTGTGCTGGGGGGAGGGAGGACATGAGTGCTCATTTGTGCTTTCGTTTTGGAATAGCTTTAAAAAGAAGATTTTGCACAAGAGTAACTTGCTCCCATCTGTGACACTGCGATTTCAATAGATGTCACATAGCTGCGGGACTTGAGCACATGTCAGGGCTTGGCTTCTGGATTGAGCAGTCTGTTAAAACCCAGGATGTGAATTCCTCAGGTCAGAGGTTATGTCAAAAGTGCGTGACATCATGTAATCCTCAGAGGAGGGGTTGCAGCCATGTATCAAATGCAAACAGAAGAATTGTAAAGCTTTCTGCATTGTGTGATACTGCTTCAGATGGCCTCTGTGGGGGGGTGTCAGTGTTAGACTTCAGCCCTTAAAATATCTGAATGTGATTCCCGCAAATAGGTGCCTGTCCTACACTTCAACCTCTTGGCTTAAATTTAATGTCATCTTCTCATTTAAGAATGAAGAAGTGTTAAAGAAATGTGCGCAGGAATATTTATCACGAGTAAAGAAGGAAGAGCAGAGGTATCAAGCACTCAAAATTCACGCTGAGGAAAAACTGGACAGGTAATTGATGGTACACATCTCTTCAGGAGTTCATGCTGCAGGAGGATTCCTGTGGGTGGACCTTGCATCCCAAACCTGCTCCTTCAACACGCAGAGCACAGGCTGCTCTGTGATGGAGGCAGAATGAAAAGCCGTAATGAGAATTTCTGTAACGTGCTGGTGTTTCTTCCAGCTCCTGACCATGCAGAACACCTTAAATTTCTATCTTTATGAAATGTCTTCGTGTTTCTTTAATGTATTTGCCAGGGAAGATCAAGAAAGAAGCCATTAGCTAGGTTTATGCAGCTGTGGAGGGCTGTGCTCAGATATTTGCACGTCCAGCCAGTAGTCCTGCACCCAGAGATTTGCTGTTGCCCCTGTGCTGTGTTATTGCCCCTGTGTCAATCAGCAGAACAGAACGTGTCAGTGCTGCTCAGCTGTTTCAGTGCAGAATCAGGCGGTCTCTCCCTAGTAACACCAGTTATCTGAGCTGGATCAGCCCAACCTGTGCTGAGGGTGATGAGGAATAGTTGCACAAAAGATTGTGCCAGATGTGCATGGATAGTAACTCCTTAAGCCACCGTTAAGGAGCAAACATGAGATTGTGGCTTAAGAGAGGCAGCTCTGGCTGATTTTTAAGAATTTTTTTCTATGCTTCCGTGTAATGACCAATTAAGCATTTCTAGGGTTTACATTCAGGACTCATGTTACAGTCCCCTAGACCCAAGAGATGTTTCCAAAATGTCACTAGGATTGATAAGTGCCTAAAACAAAGTAAGACTTGGATTTGCTTTCCAGCTGTTGTCCCAGCTGGAGATCAGGTTTAGAAACTGCCATAAAACACTTCTACCTAAGTGATATTTGTGACCCCAGCACAGATATCTGAGAGAAGCATGAAGGGAACGACACAGACATTAAGAAAAGACTTTGCAGCCTCTGCTGAGCAAGGAAGGGAGTCATGAAAGGTCTCTAGGGACAAGTCTCAGAATACTTTCAAAGACGTGCAGAAAGTAGCCCATCTGTTAAGATGCAGTCCATCCTTCGGTACCTGCTGTCCTTGCCTGTAGAGAACCTGATGTGACAAAAATCTGTGTTTTTCTAGAGCCAATGCTGAAATTGCACAAGTGAGAGGCAAGGCTCAGCAGGAGCAAGCAGCATACCAGGCCAGCCTTCGTAAAGAGCAGCTGAAAGTGGATGCATTGGAAAGAACACTGGAACAAAAGGTAAATAGCAATTCAGCTCTTTCAGTGCAGAAGCCAACGGGATGACCAAAGTTAAGTGCAACTTCCCCAGAGTGGCTGCATCCAGCTGTCCTCTGGAGCTCAGACCACAGCCAAGGTCTGCCCGATGACCTCTCCAGCTCCTCACATCCAGCTGGCCCGGCAGCTCCCTGGCCCCAGGGAGAGCAGCATTGCCCAAAATCAGCTGCGTGCACTGGGCGGTTCGGGCAAATGGAGCCATCTGCCAGGCTTTGATCTCGGCCACCGGCCAGCACTCGGGGCTCATTGAGACTCGGTCAAAGCTCAGTGGGCACCTGTGTACCAAGCAGGGCCCTTGGTTTGCTTTGGTTCTCAGGTTTAAGATCTCTCTGGTTTAGTTCTTTCGTTTTTTGTTTCCATTTTTAGTTTTAGCTGTAATTCCAACGCTAGCTTACGTGCCTCCTCTGTTAACATAGACAAAATGATCAGATACAGATCTGTACAGCTTAAGGCAAAAGTGACTGTAGGAAATCCCTATTTATATTCAATATTCTCTAGCTCAGCAAAGGAGCTTGCTTTCAGTGAAGTACAGCTCGTCCTTGCTCAGAGCCCGTGGAAAACAAGGTGAAAATAACGCTATAAAAGTGCAGCCTAGAAACAAATTTACACTATGTATTATTATCGTGTGCTAGGAATGACTGCTATAAAGCTGTCTGCTTTAGCGCTAAATTGTATTTATTGAAACCAGAGGAGCTGTATGTGGAAATAAATAGTAATTGTTTGAATGCACTCTACATAGCTGTACTATGTGTGCATATATATCTCTCTATATGTATAGATACTCTGTTCTCAGTATTGGAGAAAACTCAATTGTCCCACAATTCTCCCAAAGGTTGGATAATTTCATCTTAATGCAACAATATTTTTCATAATACTTAATATTGCCTTTTATTTTCCAGAATAAAGAGATAGAAGAATTAACAAAGATTTGTGATGAACTGATTGCCAAAATGGGGAAAAGCTAACTTTTAACCAAATTTCTGGACTTCGATATTGAGTGCAATATGACCATTGGCACACTGATGTCCATACATTTATGTGGACAGGTTATATTTTCACTTTTTCGTATGCACTACTGTATTTTCTTTCTAAATAAAGTTGATTTAATTGTATGCAGTACTAAGATGACTATCAGAATTTCTTGCTATTGTTTGCATTTTCACAGTATAATTCATAGCAAGTTGATCTCAAAGTTCCTGTATCAGGGAGATTGTCAAGTTCTCTAAGAAATTACAAATTGCTGATCCTAGCCTTCCCTTTGTACATGAGTTCCCATGTTGGATGTCTTTTGGATTTAATATAAACATGTATTACTTGCATGGGGACTCTTGCCTTAAGAGTGTAAACTTTATCTGCATTTGCTGATTTGTAAAATAAAATTAAAAATAAAAAAAAAAGAGAAAATGCATGTCACTTAAATGAAATTCTCTATTGTAAATAAATTTTTTCGTTGAAAGTTGAAGATAAGTATGGCTCTGGTTTATGTACTTCACTTGTTTACTTCACGTGGAGCGCCAGGTACGGCACCTTTTATTAAGGAACTCCACAGAAAGCATTTCATGGGTCACTGCTGGGAGCACTCCGTGGGTCACAAGAATATACTGCTTATGTGCACATATCTATGTCTAGATCTTGCTCTCTTGCTCTCTATATAAATATATATATGTATATGCTAGATTGGGACCATTCGCGTTCCAAGCATAGGCTTAATCCTCCAAAATGTTTACTGATCTGACCCTGATCCAGCAAGTCCCATAGGCAAAGGTACTGAGACTGTTTGCATGCGCTGGAGGCTGTGACCTGCGATGGTGGGATGGTGGTTTTTAAGCATATCTATCGCTGAAAGGTGAATACATTTTCTTCTGCCTGCTACTGGAAGAATTTGCCTGCGGGGTTTGTGGAGATGAAGTACGTGTGATTAGAAGTACAACCAGAATAAGCTAGATAAGTAGCATTCTCGCACACCTCTTTATCCTATAAGTTATCCTCTGCGGAGGATTAGGTATGTAAGATAAGCATTAAGGCTCTAATAGCAAACAAACTGCTTTCTTTGGCTAATGGTACATCTCTTGTATCTCCATGATGTGGACAGTCTTCAGCCTGGTTCTTGTCAGCTCCCTTTTCGTACTCAAAAGTAAGTCAACTCCCTTTTCTTTCCTTTTTTATTTCTTTTTCATTTCCTACTTCAGGCATGGTTGAGCCTCTTTGCTGTTCTGGGCTTCTCTCCTGGGTTTGTCTGGTTTCAGATTATTTTGTGTATATGGTTAGCAGCACAGAATTTCACCTCTGCTACGTAATGTAAACATAAATATGTTTGCTAACAAATTTAAATGCATGTGTCCCTGGGGACAGCAAGTGTGCCTTCTACTCTGCAAGTTTGAAGTATGGTATTTAAAATATATTTCAAATTCATGCTTGCCTTTGAAAAGACTACGTAGTTTGAACCAAGGAAAAGAAAGAGGATCAAGTTATGGTTGTAATGTTTAAACAAAAGCAAAACTCTTAAGATATACTGTTGTGCCTTCCAGCTGAACTGATGCTTTAGGAGAAAATGAAGTATGGATCATAGTGAGATTTTATGTGTTTACAATGTACTTTTTATGGTACTGTGGACCAAAGAGCATGATGGAGGGGGAAAAAACCATGATACTCTAACCTGTTACAGTGGACTCTGCTCTGAAAATGTTACAAGAAGGTGTGGATGCAATTGGAGACATGAGATGTTCTCGGATTATTTTAAGGGCAAATTGTAACAACATAATGATAAATTTTTTTTTAAATATCTTAAAAATCAGTATCTGGACCACTTCTAAAAACCAAAAATTGATAGGATTTGCAGAATCTCTTTTAAACCTTTTTGCAATTTTTGCATGTGCTTTGAACAAAATTAGAAAGAGTGCATAGCCGGTATTTTAAAATATTTTTTGTAAACTCTAAACACTACTGTTACAAGTGGTCTTTTTTCCCTTAATACCAGGCGAAGCACTGCAGTGTTACACCTGTGTAGGTTCTAGTGATGAAGACTGTAACAGACAAGGAACTCAGCAATGTCCAGGGCATTCAGATGCATGTGCGGTCATTAGAGGACAAGCAAGTAAGTAGTCACAAATAATTCATACTCATTCAATTTTTGATGATAGAAAGAAAGAACCAGCGTTGGAAAGAGAAGAGTATATAGTAAGCTAAGGAGAAAAAGTAAGGTAAATGTTTCCTCTCGAAACAAACCCTATTAATAAATCTCAATCCCTAATTTTATTGGTTTAGCAGCAATCTGGTACAAAATCCCACTGAGTATGGTTTGTCAGTATGCCGTGATAAGCCATATCCACACTATGTGAAAGCTGTGAAAAAGCATTTTAAGTATTGCCCACTTCTTACTTAAATCTGTCATTTTTAAGTTAAATGACTTACCTGGAAATTAGGAAGGAAAAGAAGCTAATGAGGCACAGCCCTTGAGCACGTTCAGAGATATTTAAGCTGCATCAGTTGCATCTAAGATAAATTGCAATTATTTAACCTAAGTGGGAGCTTGTTAGTGTGCTGTAATCTGATGCAATTATATTCATTTACTTGTAAGGAACAGCCAAACCTATTGTTGTTGCTCGATATTGGATGGTCAGGTTCATGCTGAGGGGGTGCAGAGAGGAGCGGGTGACCGTGAACACGCAGGTCCGTTGGGGCTCAGGGTGGCTCTGTTCTAGGTGGCATTATGAAGTCCTGTTCGTTCAAGTCCTTCTGCGAGCGGGCAAGGAGGGACGGATCCAGAGCGCCTGGAGTGAGCGTTCACTGCTGCTACTCAAACAACTGCAATGCAAAAAGCCTGGCTTCGAGAGTCGCCACCTCCGCGAGCTACTTCTCTCTCCTCGTCTTTACATTGCTGTGGCACCCGTTGTTGAAGCTGACATGAGGGGGGAAGAAAAGAGTATCCTGAAGCAACAAGTCTGCCTTCTTGGAAAGGGATGATTATATTTCTTAATCGTGTTACTCCATGTACCATATTTCTTGGTAGGCAAAAAGCAGTAGGCAGACCTGACGGATGTTCAGATAAAAAGTGTTCCATCTGTTAAATATGTCTTGACCTATACGTAAGAAACGCTGCCCTCTTCTTGTTTATCGTAAGGGGTTGATTGTGCGGATACGTAACATTTTCCTACAATTTAGATAGTATGCATAAAGAGAAGGAGAAATCATAGCTGCAGGTAGCCTTGTAGTAGGTAAGGTGAAGGACCAATATCTTCCAGATGCTGTTTACTGTTGGTAGACATTCAAAGGCAAGCTAAAATTTTCAAGCACAAAGTGACTGAAAATTCTAGCAAGCAAATTAGTCTTTCAGAGAACATTTGTGAACTGGACAAAGCCAGAAAACTTGAAATAAAGATGATTTAGTATTAATACAAACTGGTAAGAGAAGGTCATTAAGAGAACAATGCATGGACGTATGTTATGTTATGTATATTTCCTGGAAAAGAAAAACCTTCCAGTCTTCTCTTTTCTGATCCTTTGAGAATCTTGCCACAAATTGGAAGAAGAAAAAAAACCAAAGAGCTTGGAAGTTGTTTTGAACTGGTAAGGTCCCTCCAAGGACCAGCTCATTCTATCTCTGCTGCTGGTTTTGCGAACAAGTGGTTAGTCTCTGTCTTGTAGGCAAATTATAACTTGAGTAATAACATTTTTGTTTATCCAAATTTTCTTGCGGTTTCAGCTATGTAGTTAATTCTTCATTGTCCTAAACTTTTCTTTGAGAGTATATATCTCCCCCTCCAATGACGTGATTGAGTTGATCTGTGGTGGTTTGTATATCCTTTTCATTTTGCAAAGTGAATGAAATTACTTGGAGATCTTTAGAGATGTAAGGAACTAAATCAACATTTTTAATAATCCCATCCGTTGCAGTCTTACCAAGTAAATGATCCGGAATGCGGCACGTCGTAGAAGGCATTGTGCGTCACTAGCTAGTAGGCAGACGGTCCTTTGAAATGGTTACGTTGAAACTAGGCAAGACGAGAAGTGACATAACGCACGATGTGATAGCACTAAGCAGGGTCTTGGGTCTGTGATATTGGAGAGCAGGGTGGTACCTCCTTTATTCAAAACTCAGAGGGACCGACAAGCAGATGAGTGATATTTGTAGATTTTAATGTCCAACTGTGATGATCTGGTCTAATCTCTGGCACACAACATGCATAGGACTGGCTTAAGTCCAGCTGGTGTAACTGAAGTAGAGGTGGTCTTTCAGGTTCTAGTTTTAGTTGCCCATTTGGAAAAAGATTTGGTCATCAAGTTTATGGAACTCACAAAATACGTGGCAAAGTAGTTTTTCCACTAGCTTTGTGTTGTGACTTTTTTTCAGTATAATTCTTTGAAAAAACAAATCCAGGCAATGTGTTACAGAATTCTGCACATTTACAAAAATTTTGTTAAGGTTGCAAACTCTAGAGAGCTTCTTCAAGTGAAATCAGTGAAACCTCCGCGTAGAGTATGACCCTAGCCTGCCTTGTAGCTGTTGCCTGTCACATGGACCAGACTGTCTCCTGTTTTATTGTACTCTTTCCTCTGTATGGATCCTTTCATCATCTCATGTAGATTGTGGCTTCAGACCGGGACTGTTCTGGGGTTTTGCTCCAATGGGCTCTCAGACAAGGCGGTTCTGGGCAATGCTTAGTTGCTAGGCACACGTCTGATAAAGCTGTTGAATATAAAGATTGCAACAATGCAACAGATCTTGGCTGAGAATGTTAATTGAGACTTAAATATCTCATCTGCCTAAAAATCAGTTAAGTTGGTTTAAGTATTTTTCATTTCATTCTCAGCTTGAATCAGTCCCTTCAATCTGTTCTGCTACGGGAAATATGTATTGATTGTACCTTTATTTTCTGATTGTTCTGTAATGATAAATCTGTATTGAATGTAATCTCTGTGTATGCTCAGTGCATTTCCTTAAGGAGAAAATAAAATACACGCAATGGCTGACAATGTCTCTTGATAAACAAAACTGCATCTTTTAATTGGGATTTCCAGTTGCATCCGGTGGTCTGTTTTCCAGCAGGGATTCTGGCTTTTTTTTCCTGTGGGATGTATTTCTTAAATCTGTTAGATAAAATAGTGAATGTTGATAGTTTTCTTACTGTGATATTTCCATGACAAAATAAGAAGGTAAGGCTCTATCCTCTTGACAAACACCATCTGTCATTCCTGACTACAGCCAGGACTCAGATCTTCAGGCGGCTCACAGCCTCCCACCGCCTCCGTTTGATTCTGCCACCCAGCACGTAACGGGCTGTGTTTTGCTTTTTACAGGTCTGACATTTTTCTTGCCTAATTATGAAGCTGAATTGTGCATGCATGTATATATCTCGAAATGATAAACCGTATTTACGGCTTGATGATATCAGAGGGGTTTCACAATGGTTCTTGGCATAAACATTAACAGGAAGACAAGCACAGAAAAAATGGAACAAAATAGAAAGAATATTTTTTAAGCACCATTAAAAATACAGAAAATACTTTAAAGTTTCCATTGCCACGACTGTGCAAAGCTATTCCCAGTCATATATAAAATAGAAAGTAATTGTCTTTAGTTGTTCTGAAGTCTAACCATTCCCAGCGCAGTGGCGTACTCTTTCCATCTTCCTTAACGTTGACAGACAGCTGGGACAAAAGGAGCAGAAACTGGTAATGAAATGCCTTCTGCTGCAACTAAAAATGGTAGGACTTCTTTTTTGTCTGTTGTATTAGTTGGATCTACGTAGTGGATCAGCTGGGGAAGCAGTGGGTTTGAGATAATGCTAGCCTCTCACCTTCAAGAAAGGGTCTCCAAAGCAAGAGATTCATAATTTCTGATTTATGAAACTCTCAATTATAATGGTACCTTGTAGGACTTACAGATAGCCCCAAATCATAATTTCCACGATTTCTTTATGTCCTCTTGGTTTTGGCAGTACAGGCAGCATTTCCTTATTTTCCCAGTCTTCTCAAAGGCAACGAGAGCCTCTGGGACCTACCAGGAGGACACATCTGAGCAAGGTGCCCCTGCACCTTCTCAAAGAGCATACATGCAAATGTACGATTTCATTTGTGTCGCTGTTCACCCACAGCTGAATTTTCCCACAGTGAGAGCAAGGTTCCGAGCTGTCCCTTGTTCTTGGTAAGGAATAAGCAATTCTGGAAGCTTGTGAGCTTTAAAATCTAGAGCAGAGAAGATTACCTCAATACCGGCTGTGCTATTTCATGAAAGAAGTTTTAAGCACATCTTGGTGTCACAGACCACAGTTTCTTTTTTAACCTTTTTCTCATGTGAAATGTTAGTCATGTGGCTCTCTCCAGTAGGGATTAAAACAAAGAACGCCCTTGTATCTTGTGCTGTCACGTCTTTGTGTGCAACGAAAGCCCAGCTGTGACAGATCGTTCATTGTGAGCATCACTCCAAAGGGTCTCAACCTTTCTGGAGCCTATAGATGTTTAGGATGTAGCCCGGAGCTGTTGGCTGTGGCTGGTGACTGCCCTTGGGCAGGAGTTTTATGCTTTTGAAATCAGAAGTCCTGACTGCAATTCGTGGAGCTCAAGGTTATCACCCTGCATACACATACACTCCCTCTTATCATCCAAAGCCAGCAGCGCACGGGGTGTTTTTAATTGGTAAATTTATGACGTGCTTAGATGTAGCATAATTTACTCACAACAGAGTGGAAAAAAATGATAACGGTGTTAATCCAAGTAACGGTGTGTATAAAGAGTGTAGCTAGAAATTCATCGTGTTGGTGGTGTAGGTACAAGTAAACTTTGTTAGCATCTGAACAAAAGAAGGGAAAAGCCAACGTGCGATTCAGCTCAGAAAGAGCCGCAGAAGCAGCACGTGATACTTGGCAGCGTGGCTTTATGGAAAGCAGGGCTTGTCAGAAACATCTCATTTGAGGTTAGGGATTTGTGCTGATAAAGGCAAACACATAGATTTTGCAACACGTTTCAGATAAAATTGCAGTCGTGATACACAGACGGGGAGTTCACGAGCTAGAAGAGTGAGACTGCAAAAACAAGTTCTCAGTAGAAAATCATCCAAACGGTATCTTAGACACAGGCGATCGCACGTCATCTTGCTGACAATCTCAGGACGTTAGCGTAAGAAGTGTCACAAAAAGAAGGGGCTGTCAAGGTACTTGATGCATGTCTGCACCAAGATAGTCCTGTATGTTGCCATAGGGACAGGTTTCCAAGGGAGATAGGTAACGCACTTTGCTGGAACAAAACTAAAGTGGAGGAATGAGAGTGGGAGGAGATGCTGAGCATTTTGTAGCCGGCCAACCCTCCTTCGCTCCGCGCTTAGCACCAGTAATCGCCAAGTACACTATTACTAAAATTGCTTAGATGTTTTCTAGCAACCTGATTTAGCCCCGCAGGCAATATTTTGTTCAAAACCTATGCTTTAGCTCAAAAGGTTGGTAATTATGAGAGAGTGTTTGAAAGGTGAAGGGGAATTTCTTACTTGAAGTCGTTTCCCTTTTCTGAAGACTTCCTGCCCTTCATCCTCACCAAAATGTTTTTCATTTTTTGCTTTAAACACTCAAGGGGGGAGGTGTTTGAACATCGCCAGAGACTTGGCCAAAAAAATTAAGGCTGGTGTTCAAATGCAGTCACTGATTCCTACCGCCTCCATTTGAGACGTCTGTAATCTTACGGTAAGCAATGCCGGTCACCCTCGGTTTCTGATTTTCAGTGCAAAAAGGTCAGCGTCTGCAGAACTGGCCCGGGGCTCAGACGGACTGGCTGGCATCTCTTCAGCCAGCTCACAGCCTGATTTTGCTCAAAGACAAATTTTTGATGAGTGGTTTTGCTCCTGTGCTCTCCCAGCCTTCACAGAGCTTTTGCGATCTTGAGGATGTTCTTTGTCTCCCTTTAGCAACTTGCTCTTATCCCCCTTTGCAGCTTTTGGAGGACTTTTATCAAATGACAAGAAAATATCCAAAAGTGTGTATTTATTAATTTCAAGTTCTCATATGCGCGTGTCAATGGAATTGAATTTCTAATAGCATAATAATCTCTAAATTGCGTCTCCCAACGCTACGATGACTACTAGTTTCAGTCTTTATCAGCATGATAGGTTTTGCTCAATTTTATTTTATTTTATTTTACGAAGACCCAATGGCTAAGGGCTCTATAAGCCAGCTCTGGAGAAAAACTCCTGCCCCACCGGCAGGCAGCCATGCCAGAAACCCAGCAGCTGCGTTTAAAGCAGGATCCATATAAATCACAGTCAGCTGTGAGCACGGAGCCTTGCTGGGGCTGCAGAGCCGGGGGTTGAGACACAGTTTTAGAGCAATCCACTGTCACAGAAGGGAAATCAGCACCTTCGCAGTATCAAACGGCCTCGGTGCTTTTTTTTGGTCTCGCCTCTGTGTTTCACTGCATCTGTGAAAGCTGCCACCACCAGCTGTACGTGGGCAGGTAAGAGCAGAAACCTTGTCTTCATCTCTCCCCTCACTTAGTCCTTCTAAGGGTTAAGCTTTGCTTTTGGGAGCCGTCTATTTTGGACATTTCTTTTGCGCTGTACCGTCGACGGTGCTTATGAGTATTTGGCAGTCTCCATCACTCACTTTCCACATTCTCCCAGCCAGCTATGACTCCTCGTATTGGATAAACATGTCTGGTTTTGTTAAATCTTCAGTTTCAATGAATATGACTCTGGAAAGAGCAGATCAGTTACCAGGATGAAGCAAATCCATGAGTAGGGGCAGTTAACTGAGCCAGGAAAAATGTTCATCGGGAAGTTACCCGAGCAGGGCTGTGCCCGTGGGGCATTGGCAGCGGGTTTATGAGCTTTTTTTTAGATTATTTAGATTATTCCTGTAATCAAGTATAGGAGGAGCTCATGGAGAGGAGAGATCTACCAGCCTGCTTTGCATTTGGTGATGTCTGTGCAGCAGATGAAAACATACTGGTGGATGAGAAGCTGGACATGAGCCAGCAGTGTGCGCTTGCAGCCCAGAAGGCCAACCCTGTCCTGGGCTGCATCCCCAGCAGCGTGGCCAGCAGGTCGAGGGAGGGGATTCTGCCCCTCTGCTCTGCTCTGGTGAGACCTCACCTGGAGCCCTGCGTCCAGCTCTGGAGCCCTCAGCACAAGAAGGACATGGAGCTGTTGGAGCGGGTCCAGAGGAGGCCACGAAAATGCTCCGAGGGCTGGAGCACCTCTGCTCCGAGGACAGGCTGAGAGAGTTGGGGCTGTTCAGCCTGGAGAAGAGAAGGCCCCGGGGAGACCTTAGTGCGGCCTTGCAGTGCTGAAAGGGGGCCTAGAGGAAAGATGGGGACAGGCTTTTTAGCAAGGCCTGTGGTGACAGGACAAGGGGTGATGGTTTTAAACTAAAGGAGGGCAGATTTAGGCTGGATAGAAGGAAGAAATGTTTTACACTGAGGGTGGTGAAGCACTGGCACAGGTTGCCCAGAGAGGTGGTGGAGGCCCCATCCCTGGAAACATTCCAGGTCAGGTTGTCCGGGGCTCTGAGCAACCTGATCTGGTTCAAGATGTCCCTGCTCACTGCAGGGGGGTTGGACTGGATGGCCTCTAAAGGTCCCTTCCCACCCAAAGCATTCTGTGATTCTATGATCCTATATGGTTTGTCCCCAGGTTGCTTTGGTTAGCTCTCCGCAAGGGTTAGGACAGGGAGGAGCTTCTGCTACAGCATCTTCAGCTCTGCTCCGTTGATTTTTTCTAGATTTAGTAGATCTTCCTTCTGAATCCCAGCACAGCCACGGGGTCAAAACCCCAGCCCCCAGATGGATGTGTGTGTGAAAAAAACCTGTGTGTGTTCGGGGTGCGGTGCCCTTGAAATGAGGGCGGTTTTGCAGTCGAGCAGGCTTCACCAATTGCTGGCAATTTCAGCTGTGATATTTTAGGAACTGTGCAAGCCAATAAGGCCTCCAGAGCTGGCCTCGATGAGACTCTTCTGAGGATGATGACAGGTAGGGCAAAAAAGAGAAAACTTTGATTTGACACCTCCCGTTAACTTTAGAGAGAAGCAGTCCCTGAAAAAGCCATCTTCTGCCCGCTCAAAAATCAGGATCCCTTGTGAAAACTAAAAATAATACCCTGCTCGTTAATGATCAGCAGTCTGGTGATCTCATCCGACCTTTACTTTGACACGGCTTATCCAAAGCTTTTTATGCTTATCCAAACTGTGGCTCCAGACCACGCTGCGAACCCGAGCTATTTGGGGCAAATCCTGGTGACCTCTCTTTCTGCTTGCTCTCATCAGGAGGATGAAGAGAGGATTACTAGCCCATGGACTGGGTGTCCTGAGCCAGCAAATGAACCAGTCCTCGCCGTCTTGGAGCTGATTTCTAAGTCGTGGTGTGTTCGAGGATCGTTCTGTGCCCAGTCTCAGAGACCAGTTCTCCAGGAGACAGATGGCCTGTGGGCTGCTTTGGTCTCGAGAAATACAGAGTCAGCCGCAGCACTTAAAACAGTTCTTAAAATAGTTCTCTCCCTCTTTTTCTTTTTTTTTTTTTCCTTAAACAATTTTGCTCTAGATTTGCCCAGCAACTACAGAAGCGTTTTCATTCATGTTATTTTCATAACTGGGAAACTGAGGTCAAGGTGGCCGCAAGCCCCAGTCAGGCGGAGGAAACGGGATTGGAGCCGACGGCTGAAATTAGGCCAAGGTTTAGCGATGTCGCTGCCGTTGGAAGTGTGCCCTGGTTGAAGCGAGGTGCCGGCAGACAGACACCGACCCTCAGGTGTCTCAGCCCTGTCTCAGCTCCAGGTCCCCTCTCCGAGCTGGCCGTCTGGATGTCAGCTTTGTCCCGCTTTCCTGCCGGCTGCTGCTGGGAATTTGGATGCATTTTAAATCGGATTAGACTCTGCTAGTGCTGCATGAAAAGCCTAAGGAGCTGCGGTGCCAAACCAGGGGCTCACAGGATGAGCTCCTCGGACGTACGTACCACCGTGGCCTCCAAAACAGGGTGGCACGCTGGACAGGTAACACAAACTCATCTTATGGTTTTGCTATTTGTGTAAAAATAGAAAAATTACGTAGAAACAACAGAAATTTTCAACAGGGGAAAAAAACCGGTACAAATATGTTTAGCTTTGGATAATGCTCTTGCAGCAGTGACAGACTAAAGGTCGAGGTGAGGGAAGGTTTGGGGGGAGGTGGGGGTCTTACCAAGGCTGTCTGAGAGAACTGGAAAAAGAAACAGGCACATAAGTCCTTCTGCAGATCTGAAAACTCTTAATATTTAAGTTTTCCACCTCTTTTTTTCTCCTCTAAAGTTATATACCCAGAAACCCCATCCAAAGGAACTCTTTTTGCCCACAGGCAGATCACAGAAGGTGCTGGTCCAAGTCAGAAACAGTGACCTGAGAGAAGATGTTCCTTGGAAACTGCACTTTATTTTCCCCGATCCAAGTAGCAGAACTTTAATGCAAGTTTCTCCTTCTTCTTCGTAAGTGTTCTTGAAGTGCTGGGCTTCCTGTGGGATCCTCATCGGATCTATTGATTTAAATCCAGAAACGGTCGGAGCTTTTTGCATTGCTGGTAGACGTGCTCCTGAAAGCTTGAGCTCAGTCTCAGCTTCTCGGGCGGCGACGGGGGCGGATGGGGAACATGGGACACTGCAGGCCAAGTCACCTAATGGCTGGCCGCTGGCACCCTCCCTCTGCCGCCGGCCTTACCCTGCTGACGCTGCTGCATTTCTGCTCTCCTGCCAGCAGGGCGGTAGCACAGCAGAAAACTAACTCCTCAAAAGTGGAAAAAAATCTGGCAGCTTACTTTCTGGAAGCAGTTCAAGGGGGACTAAAGCAGGGCTGGGACAAGACAGAGAGAGAAGGACCACCCGTGAAAGCCATACCTCCATAGGCTTTCCTGCACTATTTTATTTGCACCATGAACACGGATGTCCATACGAAGGAATCGCCATGTGTTTTGTCTAACGAAGCTCATCGTGGTCTGGGAAGGCCCATTCAAGCGTGGTTTTGGTGGAGGTTTGGCTGTGGCGAGTCGTGATGCGTCTTATCCTGGAATATTGGCTGCAAGTCACGGCAAAGACCCGCTGTTGCCCACCGTACTGCGTTATCTTCAAGTGAACTGGGAGCAGCCCTGCTTCTCACACCTACGGAAGGACAGGGTACCTTAAGAAACCTCCAGAGGTGTTAGCTGCGTGTTTGATTCGCTAATCCTCAGCACTGGGCTGTGATAACACCCAGGAGAAATAGGGCTGGGAAGGAGAGGTGGTACAGAAGCTGCAGCCCTTACAGATCAGGATCAGGGCTTCAAGACAGGACAAAATGAAAACAGCTCTCAGCCACGCGGGCTCTGGTGAATTGAGGTGGTTCTCAGGAAGAGCTATTTGCTTTGTAGTATTTTTTTACTGTAAAATATAGTTCAATACACACGCTTCCTTGAACTAGAATTGCATCCCTCAGTGGAATCAAAAATGCTGCAGTTAGCTGAAGGTAACCACCTCGATCGGCAGAGACGCGGGGGAGCGTGCTGTGCGATATCACTCAGCTCTTTAATTGCTTTTAAAAATAGCGGTATACACAAAGCGCCGTGTTAACCCACGAAAAGTCAGATGATCTCATTGACGGCGAGGGAACAGCACAGACCAAAACAATGCCGCGGAGGGACATTCATGGCAATAGCCAGTTCTCACCTACCCATCGCTGTGACGGGGCTGGCAGGCGGCAGGAGCTGTGCTAGCCATTCATTTGCTGCTCAGCATCCGTGAAACGCTTTTTGCTGGACCGGCTCCCTAGCAATAGCTCCAATGCTGCAGCCAAGCTGTTCTCTCAAGACAGCTGAGGCATATCGTCTTCTATATGCGATGATATAGCACAGCTCTGTTACGCTGGTAAAGCCAGCCCAGGAATGAAAGCAGTCTACAAAACTGTAACCCAGGCAGGGAAAGTAACCCCTGCCACAGCGTGTGTTCCTCGCGGCACCTCGTGCCCTGAATAATAGGGATGCAACGTCTTGTTTCTGAAAGCTGGGGATCTTCTGAATTAAAAAAATTTTTGAATTAAAAGATTTTTCAATTTAATAAAAAATAATAATAAGCAGCAGCAGAAGGAAAATCTGCGTATTGTCAAACTCTCTCGATCTAAAGTAATTCATAGAATCACAGAATGCTTTGGGTTGGAAGGGACCTTTAGAGGCCATCCAGTCCAACCCCCTGCAGTGAGCAGGGACATCTTTAACCAGATCAGGTTGCTCAGAGCCCCGGCCAACCTGACCTGGAATGTTTCCAGGGATGGGGCCTCCACCACCTCTCTGGGCAACCTGTGCCAGTGCTTCACCACCCTCAGTGTAAAACATTTCTTCCTTAGATCCAGCCTAAATCTGCCCTCCTTTAGTTTAAAACCATCACCCCTTGTCCTGTCACCACAGGCCTTGCTAAAAAGCCTGTCGCCATAATTATCTCACTACAAGGAAGGGGATGAGCTGATCTATGGTGTGAAGGTATCAATGGAAACACTCCTGCGCACTCTGAACCCAGCAATCACATTCAGATAAAGCTTTGGAATTTCAGCTTATCGTAATGCCTGAATGAGCTTATTTTTGCACAGCTTATCATTAGCCTATCTGCAAAATTTCTTGCTGGGCTGAAGAACAGTGAGGCCATTTTACAGCCCTACTGTCGAGGAAGGAGGTGCCTGTCACACTTTTATGGGCACCCACCTTCCTGGGAGCGCTCTTCAACATAACCACACTGAATTCAAGCGAGTATGAACAGTATTTATATAATAGTTGAGTTGACACGGTTCTCCCAAGTGAAATGCAGCCAGGAGGCTGCAAATTTGGTCGCCATCACGCACATGATACCTTTTAGACTTTGCTATCCCCAAGATGCACATTAGGCTGCTGCCACTTGAATTGTGCTAGCAGCTCCGTACTGCTGTGTACGCGCAGTAGTGACCTCGATGACCGAATGGCATTTTGACCCGTAGCCCAGATTTTACTCTACATTCCTTTTCAGGGGTTTATTTTCTGTGTCTCTCAGCAGGGGAGCCTCACCCACAGCATCTCCAGAGTGAGAGAACAGCAAAAAATTATTGCCTCTATTACTTTGCTGCAACACATGAAAACAGATATAGATCACAGGCATGAAACAAGTCCTCTTGGTTTGGTATTTAAACTAGAAGATAAGGCATAAATATTTAAAATTTTAGTATTTTTCTTGAATTATTGGAGTACAAAAAACTTTTGGCAAGCAGCAACCAGGTAAACTTGTTTTACAGACAGAGATTATTAGCATCTCTCTCTCATATATCTGTATTGGCCTGATTTGATTTATTCAGCTGTCTGGTTTGGAAACCTCAATTTTTGCACATCCAAACTAATGACAGCAATGACAATGATTGACAGGAATTTTGAAAATTAAGAATCAAAGCCACTACAATTTCATCTGCAGTCTTACTCTGTTAATATTTAAGCATCCTTAAATCGCACTTAATTTGCGCATTCGCGATTTGTTCCTTTGATGGAGCAAGATATCAAACAGCGATAGAGAACTGACTGATTAGGATCATCAGCAATCACTTCTTTTTGGTTCATTCAATTATTTCCCAGCTGCCTGGCGTTCTCCAAACACTAGGAGTATTAGAGGAGCTTTCATGCTCAAGTCAAGTAAAAAGAAATTAGTCCTTCTGGAGGAACATCTATAAATGCAAGGAATATATGTGCAAATATAGATACCCACTGATACCACCCAACAGGCTGAAGAACTGGAGTATTGGTGTTACCTTTTCACACTGATGAAAATTAAATTGAGGAAATAAATTCTGATGATATCAAAATCTGACAGATTTTTTTTACAAGGGGTCATATATTTGGTCCTGGGAATGTAGTATTTTTTTTTTAGAAACAAGGTTATACAACAGCTAAAGCACCTTTCGTCTGAGGATTTGGAAACTCTTCAGACAAGCACCTCACTTCCAGCTCAGACCTTCCCAAACACCCTCTCTTCCCTCTTTCTTTCTGTTCCCTGGAATTATGGAGGGCATTAGCAGCTGCATGTTCTGGAGCGCTGCATCTCTTCCCTCTCCTCAGCTCCTCTCTTCTTTCCCCTGGTCACGCTGGTCTCTTCAGAATCACTAAAACATTTTTTTCCCTTTTCTTTTTCCTCCACATACTAAAATAATCAAACCATCACTTATTCATGCTCTTGTCACCCCAAATCATCTTCAGATTCCTTCTGAAAACTCCTTTTTCTCAGGAATTCCTTCTTTCTTCCAATTGGCAACAGTGCTTGGTCACTTCTCAACTGTTCCTCAGCTGCTGCCCGTGCTTGGCCTGGCACCTCGCTCCCACGCAGGGTATCAGGCTTCCCATGCTTTGCTTACAATAATAGGAAACTTAACACCCATTCTGGAGACCGTTAACGTGAAAAGATCTTCGAGGTTTGCTCAAAGAAAATGCCAGAGAATGTTTTATTGGCAAACAGCTGTTAGTAACCGGAGTCCTCACCCCGTTCCAATTTAACTATTAAAATTACCTTTTTAACTCAGCATCTCTTGACTTCTGATTACAAAATAAAAATATTCCTTTTTATATAAAGCTTTAAAAATATTTTTTCCCTCTCTGTCGTGGGTGTCAGTCCATTGTGAAGTGTGGAGTTTGCTCAGCTATGTCTGTAGCTGCTGGCCAGGTGAGACAGAGACGCTGCTGAGCTCTGGGAACGCTCCTGGGGGTGGGGGGTCTCAAGGTGACAAAACCAGGGACCGGCTCGGGAACCTTCGAACTGCTGTTAGACACCTCGAAGCTCTTGGGGAAATCCTTTTGCAGGCATTGACTCACCTGTAACACCACTGTATGCATCTTTGTATGATGTTACTTGACAAAAATCAGGCTTGAAATCTGTTAACTATGGCATCTACCCAAATTTAAGATGCTGAATAATTTGCCCATCAATTTAGGTCTATCTGGGGTGAGATCTTTTCAGTCACCGAATTCCTTTTCTGCAGAGTTTGAATTTTACGATCATGACCAGCGTGACGACATCAGCTTGATGATAAAATCGTATTCCTTAAACTTCTGCTTTGCCGACGGGTGCGATGTTCGCAGCCCCCGCGGTCCCAGCAGCGCTCCCCGCGCACACCAGCAGATGGGACCCGGGGTTCACAAATAAATGTCTTCCCAGCTAGTTCTGTAACCAGCAAACACAGCAGACCTCAAAAGACGGCTTGAAGTGAACCTTGTTCCTCAGCTCCCCTGCCAGACCCCACCAGGGAAACTGCCCCGGCATTTAGCGCCTTGAGTGCTCCATCCCCCCGGCCAGACTGGCTTGTCGGTCCCCCGTCTTTAGGTGTGACATTATTTTACTGTCCTCTAAAGTAATGCATCCTGCTAAATACATCGCGCGCTGGGCATTTCTACTGCATCCTGCAAAAGCAATCGTCTGCTGAACGCGCATCTCACCTTGCGATGACCGTAGCCATCGCGAGCCAGGCACAGCCAAGCCTCGACGTGCTTGGCACTGTACAGATGCAAAGGACAGGGCTGAGTCCCCAGTATGAAGCTGGGCTGAACTCAGGAGCTAGTTCCCCACGTGAGTTGCACTTCCACATAGAAAACCTAAAATACATTTGTAGGTGTCCCTGCTTTTTTAGGAGGATCATAATAATGTGCTACATCACAAATCAACAAATTTCTTTCTGTCCTTGTGTGACCTTGCAAGCACCCTCGCAAAAGTTAAATTGGAAGAAGACCTGTTTCCCAAACCAGGTGCCTGCAGGTTTGTTTTTATTACACGTCCCTTGCCAGATCTCCCTGTGTGCAAATACTAGATCTGCTGGACATTCGTTCCCACTTCAGCTCCCTGCCCCAGGACAGAAAGGATGGCATTTCTCTGGGGATGCAGTCGGGGAGCGCTGGAGCAACGCTGCGAGTGTACACCAGCCTTTCCCCATGGGGTGAGTACTGGCTCGTGAGCTTTGTCCTGCTCCTTTTCAGAATTTCTGCTTTCTGCAGGATCCCCAGGCTGGTCTCTGGAGCAGTTATGCTCCAGTTTTTCACTTACACAGAATGACTTCTTTATGCAAGTGCAGTAAAGTGGAATCAGGCAAATCCACTGTTGAATGGCCAAAAAAAAAAAGATCAATCTGTAAGACAGGTGTAATGGATTGTGCTCAAAGTAAGAACTCTTACACTGCACTGATTGTAACATCTTACCTAAAAAAAAAAATATTAAAAACCTCTTTCTGTTTAGCTCTTTTATCCAGACCTATTTCAAACTCTTGCAACTATTCTATGCGATATTGGCATCGTGAAGAGTTTACTCGTTATGAAGGCTGTGAAGTTCATGGTCATGTCTTCCAGCTACAGGGGCAACCATAAAAAAATAGCTCCAGGTCTACCCTGTAAACATGACCAGAGTGACCCAGAGCAGTGGGAAGGCTGATGGGACGAGGCTCTGGACTGCACATCAGTCTTTTACACCCAGATACATAAATAGCTTATTTTTAAAAGATAGCTAAATCTTTCCCCACAGATTTATAAACATTCTTCCATGTCTGGAAACACTGTGCTGGAACATAGCATACCACGGCCACCAGTGGAGTGGAGCATTTTAAAACAAACAAACAGCAAAGAAATGACGATGGGCATGAAAACATGAAAGCAAATTTTCTGGAAGATTTGTTGTTGCTGCCCTTTTGAAATGAAACAGGCTGTAGATTTGTAAGAAGGTTCAAAATATTGGCAGTCTAACCTCCCCGGCTTTTGTTTCTAAGCTCTTCCACCTTCAGCTGCAGTGCACTTTTTTGCTATTAAGTGTAGTTTCTCTCTAACAAAATCCCACCTGGTCAATTCTGTTCTAATAAGAAACTCAAATTTAATGGAAGTTAGCAATGTTTAGAGAGTGCCATAACCTACTCATCACAAACGCTGATAGGATAAATGTGATGAGGGGCTTTTTCCCTCCAGGTTCCTGGTTTTAATATCTAATGAGGATCTGAAAGTCAGTAAAATGAGAATAGTCTTGATAAATAAACATAGCCAATGCTCTGGTAAACAAGAGCCGCCCCCTAATCCATGTCAAATTCTCATTAATGTTAATTGACTTGAAATGAAAGAGTAGGCCGTGAAACTTTATTAAAAATGTAATACAGCATCCTCACTGACCTCTCGGTGATACCTGAGTGGAGACCGATGCTAAAGCAAAGTTAGCTCCTTTATTCATTCACTTTATTCATTCATTCATTTATTCATTTGTCATTTACCAGCCGCGGCGTTTCTTTGCTGCCATCCGGGGTGTGGGTCTCCTGCAGTCCTGCGCTCCACCGGAGGCATCGAGCATGGGTTACTGTAATCACAGGCAAATACAACCCAGATGTTTAACGCAGAAGGACGCGATGTCTGTATTGCTATCTGTAACTTGCTGAGCACCACCCAATCCTTCCTCTGCAGGGATTACCATTTCTTTCAGACTTTTAAGGTGTTAGTTACCGGTTACACTAATCGTCTTTTCCTTCCCAAACCAAATTTTCTGATTTTAATGTCAAGTGTTAAGCAAAACCAGAAATACATGGCTGTTCCTGTTAGGCTCCTCCACTACAAAGCGTGCTTTTCCGACTTCTGATGTAACTCATCCTGACGTCGCCTTTTCCACTGGAAAATCAGTACTTTTTCCTTTACACCAGCCGTCACCACAAACACCCGTGGCCACTGGATTCCTCCACACATGCACTCACCTTTCGAGCGGTCTCCTTGACACGTACGTTTTCTCTGGCAAGGCTTGGTTTCCTTCTGGTCAGCCAGGGGTACTTTCTGTCTTCTTCTGGCTTGAAACTGTCAGCTCAGAAAATCTGCTCGCTCAGGCTCGGATGAGTTCCCTGGTTTCTGCCTCTTGTGTTAGTGCTGGATATGGACTACAGGGCTCCTAGCGTTTCATCTCCTGCAGCCTGAGCTTGTTTCAGAACCTCTCTTCCGCAGTTCCCTGTATCCCTCTGATGCCAAAATGCATCACCCACAGCCTGCACTCTTCCGCCAGGCTGTCGGTGCTCCCCGGCCGATCTGAAACCCTCACGCCCTACAGCAAGTCATGTGTAGGTCTCACTACTCCAACTGTTTTCCTTTGCCTTCTAAGGTGTAAATCATCTGCGACTCTTCTCCCTATTAATCAGGTGGCCACTATATGAAACAGGAATCATTCATAATGTTGAAGGAAAACACAATTAAATAAGCTAAGACGACCAGTACAACTCTAGTAGTTGCAAAGCTACAGTAGAAATCTATTGTATTTATCATTTTGATGAGGACATTTGATAAAATAGGCTCCTGGACTCAAGACTCAAGTATTTTACCCCGTATAAGCTCTAACGCAGGAGAGCGGTCAGTGAGTTGCCAGTGCTGCCATGGGCACCAAGGGGGTGGTACGAGTGACACCGCTGCAGTGCTTTCTGAAATTAAAGGTTCATTATCCTTGCTCTTTCAGTGTCTTCTAGAAGGCATTTTCACCCCTGAAGCCAAGTAAAAACAAAAGAATCCAAACCCAGGAAAGCACTTGGCTCTCACCCATGGTCTGCAAGAAGTTACTCAGGGCTGGAGAGCTTTGTGTCCCACAGCAAGTGAGTTTTAGATGGTTTAGCCCTTACCCTGGAACCTTCACCAGCAGACTTGCGGTGAGAGATCAGTCCTTTGATCTGTATTACATCTTCCGGAGCAAAAGTCACTCTGGATATACAGCCTTAACGATCTCCCACATCTTTGTAGAAGTCCAGTCTATGACTCCCCCTCCTACTGCTTCCGAATGTATCATGGTTGGAAACGGCGGCTTAGGGCTGATCTCTCCCTGGCACGGTAATGTGGAATAAATCATTTATGCCAGACTGTTACTAACAAATCTTTTCTTCCTGCAGGTTATTTACACTCCGTGAATTTCACCTACTGAAAATGACTCTCTGGTGGATCTTCCTACGGATAAATGCAACTGTCCAGATAATTCCAGCTGGTGAAACAGTTCTACTGTATTTTAGCAGGTAAGGGCATGAATTTGAGTGGAAAGAAATGAATTCAATTCCAATTCAAGCTTTTTTCGAAATACCAATTTTAATTTTGTAATGAGTTTTCCTACATCATCAGGAATTAACTCTTAAATAAGAAACTGTTCCAAAGCGCACGTTTTTACTTCCTCTTTTAAGTGTTCATGGAGAACCAGAGAAATCTGATTTATTTATTATAGCAATCATAGTATATCAATGTACAGTTCATTTGCCGTAGCATCCCTATGAAGGAAAAGTGTTGAACAGGAAATTACCCTCAGGTCCCAAATTACATCTTGCTGGAACATGAACTGCATTTTTTTGAAAGCTCCTAAAATGCGTGGGTGACAGTAATGATCTCTACTGAGATAATACAAATAATTTTCTTAGTCTTCACGACTGAAACTAACTGGTCCTGAGCACGGCTCTCAATGTGTGACATTAAAGAAGCGCATAGTCAAGCTACCCTACATTTTAACGTTGCATCACTGTCTAGTTTTGTATTCCTGGCCACGTGATATTGACTCTGGAACAGGAGGTAAGATGTTTTAATTACTCATAAATAATTATGTAAATGTACATAGCAATGCTTGTTGAAATTAATCATCCATTAGCACTCTGGGGAAAAAAAAAAAGAAATGGAAATCAGATATTGCTGCTGAAAGCTGAGTTGAAATTCTGTTTCATTTCACAATCAGTGTTCATGAAATATGCTTGATGAATATCGATTTACCTGCTGAATAAATCTGCCTGAGGGAGGAGACACTTTCCAGAGAGGGCAGGTAATATTTGTAATAATTAAAGGCTCATCAAGAGATCTGAAAGCAACTTATGGAGGAGGGTGAACTGCTTTTATTCGCATTTGTGAATAAGGAAAGAGTAATGCAAAAGAGACACTTAAATAAAGTTACTAATAAGATATTGGACATTAAAAAAGAATAGAGGTTATCTGCTGACTCCGTACCGTCCCTCCGATCACTGCCACATAACTTGCAGGGTCAGCTCGCGGGAGAGGGGATGCAGAGGCTTCGTTCACACCAGGGGCAACCTACGGGCATGCAGTGAAAAGAAAACATCTATTCCCAGTGTCTTGTAAGACGGTGTGAAATTAATTCATAATTCTGATTTTGGCTTCTTTATCCAGTTGATGGATGCCGTGGCAGCTGCCTGGGGGGCTCCCGGGGAAGAGCCACGGCATGTCAAGGCAGAGGAGCTGGAGGACACCGTGAAGACCACAAAAGCAATGCAAAAATGGCTGAGGGCCTTTTCTGACCTTTCACCCTTTACTTGATTGCCTGTTTCCTTAAAGCGAATTTACTTATGGGGTTTTTTTATTTAGCTTTTTTTTTTTCTCCTGCTATCCCCATGAGGGATGCTTTCCTATGAGTCATTGCACACCATAAAGAATTACTGTTTGGCTCAAAGTTCTGCTCCCATGCCTGGAATCAACATTTTTTCAGTGAGAGATAGGAAATGAGCTGAATTTGTGGGTGATTCATTATTTACTATTTTGACCTGAGATGTGTTTTTACCGCTAGCTTTAAAAGAAAAGAAAATCATACAATAAAATCCCTAAAACACAAGGCCAAAGCTGCGTGTGACCCAAGACACTAAACATGCTCTTTAATGGCTTCTTGACATCATATACAGTAATAACCCCTTATATCTTTTGACGTGGATTGTACATTTTATCAGGATTATTAATGTGATTAATTTTATTCCAGAATGGTATCTTAGTTATTTAAAATACCCTTCAAGAATATATTTTCTCATATGGCTCAGAAACATGGTGTTGTTTATTCATTTATATTCTTTTATGTGTGTATGACACAACATAATAAGGCACTTTTTAAACACCTGTATAGCCGGGATGTAAAAATCATGCAGATATATATAAACAGAGCAGTCCTGGGCACTAAAGCCTGTCTAAGCTCAGAAATCCAAATTTGGAATAAAACAGAATTCCAGATGATAAAAGAGCAAACCAAAATCTGAAGCAATAGCCAGAGGCAGAGCCTCAGAAGCCACTTCCATGGGGGACAGCCGGGAGGGCCCCAGCAAAAAGGTTAAGAATTGGAGGAACACGCGGAGGCCTCCTCGTTAGCAGGATTTTTAAGGGTATTTCAGTATTAACCCCAGGTGGGTTATAACTGTTTCCAGTTGCCAGACAATTCCAGCAGTGCTATTTGCCCGAGCTCCAGCCCAACGGGCAGACCCCGAAAGCAGCCCAGCCCAAGCCACCAAAATCCTCCTGGAAGCCAAGAAGGTGAAACCTATCCACTGCTGCCTGTAGTAGGGACATTTGCAATGTACCCGGAAAGGTCGGTCCTGGGATCAAAGGCAATCACAGACTGCCCAGAAACTGGACTTCTTGAACGATACAACTGCTCAAGGTTTGCCAAACACCAAGGTTTGCCTATTTTTCTTCAACATTGGGGTATTGAAACATATTCTCTTTCCCTACAGCCTTGCCTCTCAGTATGTCAAACCATTTGTGGCTTTGAGGGGTTGAGCCTCCTCCATCTCCATCACAAACGGCGCTGATGTGCTTCTCTGAACGTGTGGGGGTCTTGCCCCGTGCAGGACTGCGTATGGGTCACAGCTCTGCTCGGCTTAGGACCCCACCATGGATCCATAAATCAACAGCAACCACGTAAACGCCAGGAATCAGCTCTTCGTTTAAAGGAGTGAAAATAAAATCCCGACCAAGCTCTGAAAGCCTCGCTTGAACCCATTGCAAGTCACTTTCTAAAATTAGATTTAGACATTTAGGTCATTATAAAGCAGATGCTGCCACCAAATTTGTTTGGATGTAACTCACTGCCACACTTTTGCCAGTAGAAACAAATTAGAAAATGCTGGCTAGCTCATCGAATCCTACTGATTTATTCATTTCAAACTAAAGCAGTTGTAGAAAGATCTTAAGTAGTGCATCTCCATCCTTGGCAGCTATTTAAGAAAAAGGCAATGATTTTAATTTTTACTGCAGGAAATGGAACACATCTGGGCTCAAGAAGTCTCTTTTATTGTGGCCATCACTTCAGGTGGGAGGGGAGAAGGAGGAAAAGGAGATGAGGAAATTAATTTCCCAGAAAAGGCCACGATATATTAAAAAAAATATACAAACTAAAATATTGTTCAGAATGATTTCTCTTGGTTGAAGTGAACATTACCCGTTCAGTGCTCCCATGATAGCTTCTGGATATGAAGATGGGTTTTTAAAGTGCACATGGCTGTTCTGATTTAACTGATATTGAGCCAACCGATGTTTAACTGATGTTGAGCCAACGGCGTGCACTTGCAGCCCAGAAGGCCAACCTGGGCTGCATCCCCAGCAGCGTGGCCAGCAGGTCGAGGGAGGGGATTCTGCCCCTCTGCTCTGCTCTGGTGAGACCTCACCTGGAGCCCTGCATCCAGCTCTGGAGCCCTCAGCACAAGAAGGACATGGAGCTGTTGGAGCGGGTCCAGAGGAGGCCACAAAAATGCTCCGAGGGCTGGAGCACCTCTGCTACGAGGCCAGGCTGAGAGAGTTGGGGCTGTTCAGCCTGGAGAAGAGAAGGCCCCGGGGAGACCTTAGTGCGGCCTTGCAGTGCTTCAAGGGGGCCTAGAGGAAAGATGGGGACAGGCTTTTTAGCAAGGCCTGTGGTGACAGGACAAGGGGGGATGGTTTTAAACTAAAGGAGGGGAGATTTAGGCTGGATCTAAGGAAGAAATGTTTTACACTGAGGGTGGTGAAGCACTGGCACAGGCTGCCCAGAGAGGTGGTGGAGGCCCCATCCCTGGAAACATTCCAGGTCAGGTTGGCCGGGGCTCTGAGCAACCTGATCTGGTTAAAGATGTCCCTGCTCACTGCAGGGGGGTTGGACTGGATGGCCTCTAAAGGTCCCTTCCAACCCAAAGCATTCTATATTCTTGCAACCATGCAGTGGTAGGATTGCATGGCAATGAGATTGCCTTTCTATGCTCCATGCATAGAAAGGCATGGAGCATGCTCCATCTTCTCCCATCAAAGCTACCCAATATATGCACAGTGTTGCCAACTTGCAATGTTTTCACAAGTCCCATGATTTTTAGTCAAGAGGAAGAATGGGTTTAAAAGTCCCACACCCTGGAAGCAGCTAAACCGGCATGTATCACCCTAAAACATCTGGAATCACAGAAAGCCAGAGTTAAACAAGCAGAGCCCCTAAACTATAATTAACAAACAACAACAACATTTTAAGCCATGCCACCATTTTTAGGACGAGAGGCAATGGCCTCAAGTTGCGCCAGGGGAGGTTTAGATTGGATATTAGGAAACACTTCTTCACGGAGAGGGTTGTCAAGCATTGGAACAGGCTGCCCAGGGAAGTGGTGGAGTCTGAATGGTGGTGTGTACAACCAGCACACAAACAGCAACTAACATTTTCCTATTTCTGCTTGGCTACGACTACTTTAAACAGTTACTTCAGAGGGGTTTGACGTCCGACTGGGCATATGCTGTGCTGCTTATGGTGAGGGGCTGTTGACCATCATTGGACACGTCAGGGACAATGTTGTAATTACCAGACACGTTGAGGCTGTTCTAGGTGCACAGATGTCCTAACGCTTGCGTCCCACTCTTCATCAGGGGTAGAGGCGAGGGGATCTCTGCTCCCCATTCAAAGGGATTGTCCTCAGCTCAACCTGCTCGAGCTGTTAAGTTCTTTAAATTAAAAGCAGGCCCATTTTTAGACTTTTTCATCTTGAATGAGTGATTTCGGGAAGATGTAGCAGATCTCGCAAACCATGAGACTACTCAAAACCCAATGTAGGACTGCAGCGACAGAAGCTCTCGCAAGCTCCTGCACAGGAAACGAGATCTCAATGGCATTTCTGTCTCATTTCTGAAGGAGCCTGGCCCCGTTCCCCTTCATTTTCAAAACACGAACAATGCGTAGAACGGTATATATATTGCTAATGCGAGCTGGGGTTTTGTTCATTGTTAATGCAGTGAAAAATACAGACTTTTCACACAGTTGTCTTTGTAAAGCCAACAGTTGGCTACAAGCAAATGCTCTGTAAGCACAGGATGCACATTACAGGGAAGAATGCTACTGGACTGGCAAAGTCAGGTCCACAAAAACAATGAAATGACATGATTAAAACTTCCTAGGCAATCTTAATCCAGGGCCCTTTTGCATAAGCATTACAATAAAGCCTTATAATAAATAACTGAAGAACCATTTTTGTTATTGCATCCCTGTTGCAGAGTGCAAAAGCGTTCAAAAATGAGGCATCTGCATGTTCTGTCTTCTTCTTGTTGCCTACTGCATCTTGCAATATGCTGTTTAAACACTTTTTTGAAATCATGATGCTTAATGTCACCATCAGATTTATAACAGTTCTCATCTCAATCTTGCCTGGTGAACATCACGGATGTTTATTAATAACGTACTTTCATACCAATTTGAGGTGTGAAGATTCAACTCCTCTAAATTCCTTCCCTGGGGAACAAGGACAGAGGTAAATGACCATCAGAACTGTCCACCTTCTCTGCTCAGCTGCTGCCTCCAACTTGGGGTTCTTTCAGAGGATTTAGAGGTATGTAGCATTTCATTTATTTGACATGCAACTTTAGCTGACCCCAGTTACAATGAGTTATTGACAGCTCTGGAGCTCCGAATCAGAGGTCTCCAGAAAATAAACCATAAATAACTGGTGACTATGTGGGGAATTGATTAAGGCACCAGGTGTTACAGGCAATCCAACCTCTTTTCCTAAGCAAGCCTGATTCATGCCCATCCTCTGGGACCAGAACAGGTCAATCCTCTGCAGGGAAACAGGCAGGTGTTACACAGGAAAAAGAAAAAGTAGTATCATGGAACTGCTGTTCATCGGGCTGATTATGTGAGGCTGATCTAAGGCTGAACAAGTGTCCTTTTGGGGTATTCTCATTTTCATGTTTTAATGTGCCTTGGCGTGTAACTTCCCTTATGTCTAGCTGTGACAACCACACGAGGAGAGCCGATGCTATCCAGAGGGACTGGGTCGTCTTTAGCACACGTACCATTAGCACGAGAGTGCACGTTCTGGGCTGAAAAGAATAAATATGGGAAAGACTTATCAAAAGCACAGCGATTATATAGGATTTAATGCTGAGGAGACAGAACAGAGTTGTGTTTGGACATGAGACCTGGAGTGAAATTTAGCAGTATGGTTTGGAGGGGCTGGTTCAGAACAAAAGAGAAAGAGGATCTGGGGCTTTTCCAGCATCACTGTTGCTGTTGCTGTATTTTAAAACGTCATGGTGAAAAATCCATTTGCTGGATACTCATCTGGGTTTCCACCACGACTCACTGGATGACCTAGCCCACATAATGTAATTAATTTGTGCCTGGGAATTCACGTCTGCCTAGGAGTCAGAATTTCAGAGCCTTTCAGTGCATTTCTTACTTGTTTTTCTTAGGCTGAGATTTTCCAGCGTGGCTGCATCTTTCAGGTGTGGCACATTATTTGTGTTAGACTAGAGGAGGGATTCAATAAAAACTAGGCAAGCCAGAGACAGAGTGCACCTCAAAGAGAAAAGGTGCTATGAAGCATTAATGCTTATTTACCCTGGAAAGAAGCAATTCAAACAACGTGCTTTCTTCCAGAGGTAAGATGAACTTGCTGTTTAACTCCTTTGTTACCAAAGGCTGCTGAATTCCCAGGCGATAGCATGGCTGAGACAAATCACCATTTCCTCTTCAGAAAATGGAAGTGGCATACAATTGTTCTTTCTTCTTTCTTTCTTTTTTTGTTTTTGGTGGGAAAAACAACTTCTAAGTTCCTTTACCACTTTCTGAGCTGAACTACAATGGGGCCCAGCCAACCATGACCTTTCACAATGTGGGGGAGGAGATACGATGGAGTTCCAGCTTGTTTCTCATTTGTAACGATCCCTTCGCAAAATAGTACCTGTGTTTCCAGGACTCACGACTGCACAGCTACTCGGAGAAGCAAATGATTAATCTTTCTTTCTTTCCTTCAGAAGTTGCGGCAGTGGCAGTGTTGAGCCGACCCATATATATAAATATATATATTCTTTGCAGTCAGAGCATTTCGATTGCTTTAAAATGCATCAGCAAAAGGCAGCACATGGAAAATTCTGATTGAAAACATATGGGAAGTTGCCTCAGAAACGCAGACATTTTTCTCTTGCCTTCTGCGGATGTTGATTGGCTCCACTCACAACTATTTGGGGAAATAGCAGGGAAAATACATTTCGTTTTTTGCATCTAAGCCCCGTGGATTGATAACTTCAACGTTACTGTGATCTCTACCACTTCTGCCAGCTGAGAGACTTCTTTATCTTGAATCGCATGTTTCCTATTAATAATTACTCAACAAAAGTTTAGTTATGTATTATTCATAGCTTTTTTTTGAAGTCATCGACACCACCTTCACTTAACTCTGAAAACCAGTCCCAAATCTCCTGAATCAGCTTTCACAGATCTCTGCCAGATTTGGGTGTCACCAGATGAAAAACATAACTATTACAGTAAAACAATTTTTTTATCTTTTTCCTTCCTAGAGCTAATTGCTTTAATTATTTACCACTTCGTTTCCTACTAGTAACCAGACGCTTCTTCTTGCCCTGCCTGTAATTGTGTTTATTTGTTGATGCCAGAGACAGAAAGACGCTGTAAGAGTGGAAACAATCTTAAATCATCTTCAGCCCTGGCTCGCATCTCTCACAGTCCCATTCATCTAACAGAGGCTGCATGGGTTTGTAAATCAGACAGGGCCCTACGTTCTCACACCAACAAAAAAATCAAAGTGAATCGACTAGGGACTTAGGAAAGAGTGTTAATGATTACAGAAGGCTAAATTGCCGGCATTACGTGTAGTACAGCTTTCTTTTCATTTACATCCCAGGCTGCCACAACTCATTAGCGTGAACAGCAAAATCTTAAACGCACCTTTCAGTTCATGAAGAAAATAAACATCCAATTTAACAAGGGTGGTTTATGCAATTTCATTTTCAATCTAAAATTTTTCTGCCCACAAACAAGGAAAAAACCAAGACAAGACCACTGATCCGGCACGAGCGGGATGCCCAGTATTGCGGTGCCTGGGCCTGTGCCAGGCGCTGCTCCTTCCAGCGCAACAGGAGAAGACGGCTGCAGCCTGTGCCGCTGGATTTATAAGCACACAAAGCTTTTTATTTCATTTCAAGCATTCAGATTCTGGTTTGTAACAAAATAGGGACCTCGGATGCCAGGCTGGAAAGCCCAGCAGCCGCAGAAGTTCCCAGGGCCAGGGGAACAGGGCCCAGCCCAGGCAGGGGGCCGTGGCAGTGGGGCCCGGTGGGTCTTGGCGGGGGACACGGTGCAGGAACGTAGCCTGAAATTACCTTTTTGAGCCGCTCTGTTCATGCATTTGTCATTCCCTTTCAATCATTTCACTTGCATGGGACCGAAGACCCCATCTCGCAGTGTTTGTTCTAAGACTAGAACGCCTTAACAAAGACATTATTTTTCACGCGTACAAATTTCTGTGATTTTTTAAAAATTCACTTGCTTAAAAACTGTTTCTTTTCTTCCCTTCCTCTTCCTCCTCCAATACTGCTGGACTGAGGTGAGCAGCAGATACTACTTAGTCATAGTTTCGGTGATAGTTTGGTAACCTGGAAAGCCTCACACCACAAAGACGATGCGATTCTCAGTTAGGCATGAGAAGAAGCACTTTGTTGTGGTCTTCGGTTTTCTCAAATCCTTACATCCAGAAGAAGTAGTTGCCCTCAATTTTAGAGCGTTTCTAAATGTACTCGTTACTCTTTTATGCTCCTTCCAGAACGTATACACCATGAGCTGACAGCAGCACAAATAATTTCTAGCCTTAAAATTAAAGGTTTAAAAAAGACAGAGACAGACGGAATGAATAAAGTTTTAAATACTTTCCAAACCATTTGTCAGATCACTTTTTTTCTGCAGCAGGAGGCTGGCAGCTGTGACCTGTGCTGGGAAATGCTTAGTGCACCAGCGTGGCCTTGGTATTTGTAGGCTAATTTTTGTTTTGAGTATAAGTCTTGACTCATGGAAAAATAATCTAAGTGTTTTGGGCTGGTCCCTGACTTGATCTTCCTTGAATTAATGACTGTCTGTTTCAAAATAAGCGTAGAGAAGCTTTTATGATAATGTTTTTATCCTCTTGCTCTCTCCCTCGCCCGTTCTTTGAGAGGCAGAAGTCACTGAAGTCAGTTCCCAGCAGCTGTTTGCTATGTGGGTGGTTGGGCTTTTCCAGCGAGCAAAATTCAGCCATCAGCTCTACCAGAATCCTGCTGCCACTCCAGCGCTGCCGTCTCCAAACATGAAGTGACATTTTGTGTTAAATATGGATGCTAAGATGCGAAATTAAATCAGCCAGTTTTAACCAGAGCACTACAACAGTTGCTGTAGGCAAATGGCAAACATCCCTCTGAAAGTCGGTACGTTGGGAGGCACATATACCAAACAAAATCTAAACAGCTAAATTTAGTCCGGATAGGAAATTAGCTTGAGGTTAAGTAAAGTTTTCTGCTACTTTGTTTTGTTTTTAGATTACCCAAGAGATGTTCCTTCCTGGAAAGGGAAATAGGACAGGGATACATAGCTGTTTTTCAATCCCTTCGTTTACGTGGACTCATTTCAAGTACGTTTTTTCGTGTGTTTATGATTTAAACCTCACCGGCTCCTATTTTCAGACGGAAAGATTTGAAGTGCCCGTACCAGGTCTGTGTGGAGCGCAGCTCCTATCAGTACCTCTGCCCTGGGCAGGGGGGCACCTTTCTTCCAAACTCTTTATACCTACTCCGAACACAGGAGGACAATGTAAAAGTTTATTTTTAAAAAATTCCTTTGCACCTAGTAGTTAGAATCGGTATTTATTGCAAAATTACATTCCAGAACAGATGAAAAATTACGAGCTCTGCTATGTAATGTCTAAGCCAGAGGAGACAGAGCTCCTCAATCCAGCAACTCCAGCCAAAGCTCAGTAAAATCTAACCCACAGACTTTCTGGATTCATATTTTATCATCTACCCTAACATTTTTGCTTGGGTGTCATTTTGCTTAGAGAGATGCTTCTAAACCTAAATCCTGGAGCTAAGCAGCCACAACTGGCCGTGTGTCTGTCTGCATACGTCAAACCAGATCTATAATTTCTGATCTTTTTCACTGAAGACACCAGTTTTCTTTGTATACATGTAATTTTTTCCTACTTATTTTGCAATAATCAGGGTAGAAGTAACTGTAGGAAAGCATACAGTTATAGGTTTATTTACTGATCCAGGATATAAATCTTGCTGCTTAAGCAAACACAAACTGTTTAAACAGTTGTTTAAGCAAACACAAAGGATGAGGTACACTGGAAAGGATTCTAAAAATGCTCTGAAAGTTGGGGGCTTGGTGGTTTTTTTTTGTTTAACAAGACTATACCATCACTTCTTACAACTGCTGGGGAGGTGATGAGAGAGGAAGAGGACCCTCAGCACTTGTATAATGAGGTTTTTTTGTTGGCAAGCCCGCTACCTGCGCTGCTGGGGAGCCCTCGCAGGGAACTTGTACTCCTAAAGTCTCCTGAATCCCAGTCCCTGAAGTCCAGGGGGGGCAAAAACGTATGCACAGGGGAAAACTAGCCCTGGCCAGGCCTCCCCACCCTGTCCCCCGTCCCCCTTTGCTGGGTGAGGATCCATAGGGGAAAACTGGTGAGAAACTGCTTCAGTGGCACCGAGTGCTCAGAGACTTCCAGAGCTGCAGCAAGCCAGGTTAAATGCCAACGCAGTGGAATCTCCCTTGGAAGGCTTCTATTTACTTACGCCAAAGTTATTCTTTCAGAGGAAGCGACAGGAATGTACAGTTTCAGAGCAGGAAATACCACTGTCTTCATAATGCCGTGCTTAGGAACACAGGGTGTTACGGTGGCATCGAGCTGGACCGGCGGCTGTTGAAACCAAACTCTTCCCCTGGAAGGCTTGCAGGAGATCGACTTCTCCCCGGTGCCTCGGCTGGTGGGGTTCTAGCCAAGCATCGCCGTGCACTGAGATGGAAGCATCCTTTGCAGAACAGAAATAGAAAATGTTGGAGGTTATTCCTTGAAACTCAGGTTACTGCTTTTTGTATAGCATCCTTACAAAGTGCCTTGAAGTCTTGGTAAGATTTGGGCCATGTTGTGTCGGAAGAAGGGTGTCAGAAACAACCGCTGAACTGCAAAGCTTTTACTTTCCTGCTGCACGTATAAAATAGCTTTGGTGGTACACCTTGGGATACAAGGTACCCTCTAAATGATGCTAAAAAGTAGATGAGGACAGAATATAGACATTTTTAGCCTAGTGGATAGACTACTGCTATCCTTACATACACTTCATAAATATTTTTTTTACTTTCTGGAGGTTTCTGAAGAGTGCATTATTCAAAACATCCAGCTATTCCTTCTGAGACTGAGTGTGTTCACTGGCATCTTACAAAACGCTCACTGTATTTAATTATTAACATTTTTTCAAGCATCTATGAGTTTTTTCCACTCTGTACAACATGTGCAAGTTCACTTCTCAAAATGATAAGAAGGAAGACGGACCTGAGGGTCATCTTGGCCATGACACCTTTCCATTGCCTTTCTTGCCGACCTCCCTCAGGACCCTTGCTATGACAGTCGGGTTTCATCGCAGCGTTTTACCCCACAGCCCCTGATGAGGCAAGCTGAGGATGCTGCTTTTTAAAAGGAAAGAAAAAAAAAGCAGACAAGCAGAAAGTGATTGCTGAAAGTAAATGCTGAATCAGAATTGCATCATGAATTTCTTTTGCGTGTTCTGGCTTAGCAAAAAGGTCTATCCTACAGTTCCCGATACTCCATCTCCTTGGATATCCCATAGTCATCTATGTCACTGGAAAATGCCATTACAAAATGGCACCATTTTGAATCATTTTCTTTATAAGGTGCAACTACCTTCTCTTCAGTCGGAGAATGGTGATAGCACAAGAGACCGCAAAGATTTTTCCTTGCGAGTTGTGAGATTTGGTGTGGTGTTTGAACAGGTACGTAAAGCTGAGAAATAGAAACAATATGGTACAAGTTTCAAGATTTAGCGTGTTTTTCAGAAGGTGCCAATATGCTACATGTGTAATGCGCATATTTCTGGAAAATTATGAATCACATACTTTTTTCCGGTAAAAATGACAGCTGTTTTCTAGGATGTCAAATCTGTAACTCCTTCCAAATAGCAAAACAAATTAAGTAAGACTAGCTAAACTGTTAGGGAGAATATTTTGAAGAATGGGAAGTACAGCAGATTGCATCCCATTTTGCAGCGCATCTGTGATGGGAAGGGAAGAGGGGCCGGCACCACGCCAGCGCCGTGCAGATAACACGATCCATGCATGGGACTGATGGCATGGTAACAAAAATGATTTATCTTATCGGACACCAGTTCACTCTGGTGGTGACTGAAAGGGGATTTTACCAAGTATGTGGGCTTCTTTAATACGCAATACAATTAATTTATCTTCCTGTTGACTTTCCTCCTGTGTGCGTTGGATTAAGTCTGCAGTACATCAAGTGTCTACAGCAAACCAGGTGAGAGCTGTTTCGGTCCAGCTCCAAGTTGGCAAGGACCTTCCAGCAAACACTTTCCATCCCCCTGAGCACGAAGGAGCCAAACACCAACAGTCCCAAAGAGCACGTGCTGTACAGACAGGAACAAACTCGTATATACTTGAAAAAGCCTTCACGGCTTTTGCAGTGCCACAAAAACATGTTGCGTGTTAGTTGCTTTGTGATATTTGCCCTTATTATTGAGATTATCTGGTACTGGTGGTTTTCTTCTTTAATCGTCTTTTAGGAGCCAAATCACCACAAAGGAATAATTCCCATTTATGAACTCTTCTTTCAGGTAGAAGCAGTTAAATATGAAGCTTCATCGTACAGCTTTTACGCCGGAGTAAGAATTCCCATAGCGAAAATGGTGTTTCTGCCTGTTTGTAAAATTACCTTCATTTAAAGTAGTAATTTGATGCTGAGAAGAAAGGCAATTACAGCAATCGCTCTCTGTGGTGCAAGTACGTTCATGCTTTTCCTGCCTTCTGCCTGCAAAGACAATATTTACATATGCATACAAATCATATCACGTATTCAACTAGTGCTAGAACTGCAAATATTAAAACTGCGATGATATTTTGTTGATATTTTAGACCCTTGATGATCAGGCAATGCCAAGGCATTGATAAAACAGCTGGTTGTCAGGTGTTTTGCAGGGCCCATCTTCAGGAAGTCACTTTCTGAACGTCTGCAGACATTGTCAGTAAATTTATTTTGTCGGCCCCTTCCTAATGAAGCCCCGTATCACCCAACAGGGCATGACAGAAGAGATCCATCCTGGTACTCAATCTATTTTCTAATTCTTTTCTTCCTGAGGAGCAGGTAACGCTCTAGGAATGCAAAGAGCAGCACAAAAAGTCCCTGTGCCTTCGGTAGCAAGTTGCACGTTGAGATGCTGATGGAGAAGGTTATCATAGTCCACATGTTGTTGCCATTTAATTATTCCCTTTCCTGTAAAGAGTCTGGCTTTAATTAAATGGCAAAACAAAGTGAGAACTTTTCTCCAAGCCATTTTAAAGTGTTCACTTCCTCCTCTGTGTTCTGCGGTTTATTAGATTTGAATGAGTAATGGGGTGGTTTCATTTGTTTAGTAAAATTAAAGTGGTCAGTAACAATTTCCTGTCTGAGCAAACCGTGGGCCGATTAATAATATTGGTGATGGTGGTGAATAGGGTTTTTTGCAGCACACAGGTTGCGCTGCCAGCCTGCTGCTGCTCGGGGGTTTCCAGAGCTGCTGGTACTTACCAGGCTCAGTCTCAACCCTCACCGAGACAAACGCGCTTGCAGGGCTGGGCTGGCACAGGAGGAGTTTGAAAGGTGCCTTCAGAACTGAGCATCAAAGCAGCGTGGAGGAGATAACGTTTTGAATCAAAATTGATCTTCCTTCTTATTCAAACATTTAATAATTTGCATTTGCAGGACCAAGTCTGGGTGTGGTATGAGCGCATATGGAAGCACCAGCGAGGTGTCCGGGTTTGGAACGTGCATCAATCATTCGGGATGGCAGAGAAAGTGTTTGCCTGGTCCTCTCCGATGTGTTCCCCAGTGTTGGTAGCAGGGAGGGCTGTCCCTACCAGGGAATCCCTTTACTTTTCACAGAAACACATTCTTGTTTAACCTGCATGTAGCGATTTTGCAGAACCACATGATCCTGGATCAAAACTCTACAGCACCCCATGAATTTGAACTAACGGCAAAAATGGTAGGGAAATCAAACGCATCGTGCAAACCTTGGCATGGGCTTCAGTATTTTTACTCCTGCTGAAAACACCTCGGAGAACTTTATCTCTCTTTATACCTGAAAAAAGCCACATGTAACCAGGGGCTACAGTCTCCCAACCTAAATTTCAGTTACCATTTGACACAAACAATATTTAGCAGCTGGTTTTCCCATATGCATCACAGATTTTTGCCTGAATTTTATTCATTGCCTCTTCAGAGAGTCAGACACACTGACCAGTACTGATCAGCTCCCCCAAAATCTGCAGTCACATGATCCTCTTGCATTTGGAAAAGGATGAACTCTACTGCAGTTATTCTTGCTGTACCTAAACACTGATGTGGTATGTGTGGCAAGTAAATGCTTACTGCACATAGAAGAGCTTGGACTCTGATACGAGATATAAAAAATAAAGAAAAAAAGCACAGTCCATGAATTTTAAAACGTGGTGGCAGACACAGAGTACCAGAGAAACATCAGGCTTGTTGCAACACCTATTGAGTCAATGACAAAAATGCTGTCTCCAATTATTGTTTGTTCAGTTGATGACAAACACAATGCCTTTGCTATTAGTAGGCATCTACAAGGGCCTGTCAGCACCTAAGACTTCAAAACCCAACATCGCCATCCAGCAGTTTGTTTAAAGAGCTGATTCAACACACTGCTGGCAAGGTTTTTTGCTAGACTTACTTCTTCAGCCTTTGCCCATTGATCCTCACTTCTACATATGACCATTAACTAACTTGGCTCTTTCTAGAAGCTGCAGAGCGTTTCAAGGGTCGTGGTTAGCTAGAGGGTTGATAAGCAGAGATTCTGTAAATAAAATACTTTGTGCATCAATGCCAGTGCTTTCTACAAGGGATGGCCAAGCGCATACAGCCTCAATAAGAATCGTTCTACCCAAGGTTCAATTCCGGAGTATTTAAGTTCCCTTAATTTTTACTGAAATTGGTGTCAAAAGGAGATACTTAGCACTTCAAAGAAAACGTTGGTGGCATGTGGACTCCAGCCCTCATGGAAAATGCTAATCGGTTATCTCAGGAATGTAACACGCTGAAGCAAGGTTTTTAGCTTAGAAAAAAATTACTTCTGTGAAAGAAAAAGCACACGCTAAGTAGATATCCGTGAAAAAACTTAAAAAAGAAGCATAATTCTTTCCTTAGTCATACTTCCTAATGCAGATAACACCAAGCCTTTGCGCAGAAAGGAAGTCAGAGAAATGACGCTGTTCCACATGAACAAGCAGGTTGCGTGGGCGTAACCGAAATCAGAAATTACACTAATAAATAATGTCTCTCCTCTGACAACCCAAAGTGCTCTGCAAATGTTATTTCAGTTGAGCAATAGAGATGGGCAAATATTTTATCGTTTCAGAGCTGAAGGTTCAGAGAAAAGTAACAATGTAAGTGTCTTGCTTGAGGTGAGACACAAGGCTAACGAAGAGCAAACGGTACCCCTGTGTTATGACTTGTAGGCCTGTGGTCTAACCACCAGACAAGAAAGGGCTTATTAAAATTAACAGTGTTAGAAAAGATTATGCTCCCCAGCAAAATACCAAGTTCCTGTGAAGACCTGTGAATCGCTTGCGTTGCTTTTGCAAGAAGTTATTTAAGAGACACCGTCTGTGGTGTCAGGACTTTTGAATAGTTACTCAGAAGTCAAACGTGTTTCTTTTCACCTTGTCTGCAAAACTCAGATTTCAGGTATAGATTACACCCTGTCTGCTTCATGGCAGAAAAACAAAGTGCCTAGACTTACCCCTTCCTCATTTAAAAAAGAAACTGTCTCTTTGCTAAAAGTTCAAAGCAATGAGATTGCAGGTATTTTGCCAAACCAAATACCTGGCCAGAAGTCATCTTAGAATTTTAAATTACTCATAAATTAGATCAATTCCTCCAATATGGATCCTGGTTTGGGTTTGGGTGTAGGTGCTGAAGCATGGCTACCCTCCTTTCCAAGCCATGTGACATAAGCTTGTCTTCTTCTACCTCCTCGAGTCAGGCAGTCCTAGTGCTTCCTCTCTTGAAGAACTGATTTTAGCACCTGATGGGGTTGGTGAAGCTGGAGCAATCAGTTTAGCCCACTAATCATGTTTGTCACACAGTGAAAATAAGCAACCGCAGCCTCTCCTCGTGTCATGCTCATTTGAAGGGTAAATTTGATCAACAGCCCGTTTCCATTACCCATAGGTTCTTGCTGAAAATTGGCAATTTCCTCTGTATTAGGCGTGGGCTCAGATGACAAAACCTGGCTCTAGATTATAGGAAGAGAAAGTTCATGTCTCAGCTTTCCTGCAGTTCCACACGTTTTCTAATTTCTTTTTGATTGAATAATATTTTTCAAGTGGGCGCTAACTTTGCAACAACCATGGATGAGCCTAATCTAGATCACTTGTGCAAATGTTTTTGTGAATCTTTATGAGTTTACACGCTACTCTGTGCCCTCTCAGACCCTCCAGCCTATGTCCCTTCCTCCTACCCCGCTTCTACACTTTGAATTTTAGTGCACGACTCTTGGCAGCCTCTGGTCCTTGCAGGTCTGACTTCTTCTGCAGCCACCCATGCAACCCTGCTGCCTCCAGAGGGGACAAAATACAACCTGTTTCACAGCAAGGGATCTTGTTTAATGCGATTAGATCCACACCTTGGGTATAAATTATTCTTTCCAGGATGACTCTATTCCAAAATTTCTACATTACAGCTGAAATATTGTGCAACACGGTTCTATACGGAGAGGCAGGCTAAGGCCAGAACTGATGCAGCAGTGCCATCCTGTACCCAGGTTATGATTAATTCTGCCTTTCAGTGCATGAAACTTTGGCTATCAATCTCTTTCCCCTCTTCTTCTACTTTAATAATGGCAGAGACACTACCTGAGATATTCTATGGTGCCATAAAGGATGCCGATTATTTATTTAGAATAAATAAAAAGTAGCTTAATGGAGCGTGTGTTGGGCTCCAAGCCAGCGAGCAGGTTCTGGTATTCTGGGCTTCAGTGTAGACACTCTATAATCAAGGTTTTCAAATGAAAATCAGGGTCAACTCATGAGCAATTTAAAAGCTTGTCTTGGCTCTACCCCTGGCTCCACTGCTGGTTGAATTGCAGCCTTTTGCCTGACTCTCCCATCACTTGAGATGGGAGAAAAACGGGCTCCAGCTCTGGATGAGTTCTTTACTCCTGCTGGATTCCAGACACAGGGCTCTCAAAATTGCATTTCCAGAAAGGTGAAGCCTTGCCCATGGGAGCCAGAGCTGCCTTCTGAGCACGCATTTCCCACACACAGGGAGGGGCACTGTGGGGGAACTGATGGATACGTCAGAGTAATGTTTGACCTTACCTAAAATCCGTGCGGGCCATCACGCAGGTTCCCGGGGCAGGTTTTGCTCGGCACTGCGCAACCCTCCTGTGGATATGGATTGGGATGTCTTAAGGGATTTAAGCCTAAACTTCAGTTTCCTGTGTCTCACCAAGTTCTCACTGTGCTCTGCAACAATCCCACCACCAAGGGGATGGTGCAATGGTCAGAGATGCAAAGCAGCATGTATCAAAATGAAGCCGCGCCACTGGGGAATAAAGTCACGTAGCTATGGGAAAAACATGTGTCTGTGAAGACTTCCCTTGACTTTAGCACACACATTCTGCTTGTTATAAACTGTCTTTTTATATAACTTAACCTAACAACATCTGCAAAATTCTTGCCTTTTTGAAACAGCTATGAATAGGTCACTTTATTTCTGATTAAGTCTGATTCATTTATCATTCTGCTCAGGCTTTCATTCCTGTAAATACACTTACTCTCAAGATTCTCAGTATTTAAAATCCATGTTTCGTAGTAATTCTGAGGTCAGGAAAACAGTCTGCCAAAGACCATGTGCACATTTCTACAGCATAAAGTTTATTTTTTGCTTGCTAAAAAAAAAAAGGCAGTGTGCTTGCACTAAATCATAATTTTGAAAGGAAATTTAAGGCAATCATTTCTGTAAAAGCTTTAGCAGTTAACAGTTGGCTGAGGATTTAAGTGTAAACTGTTCCTAGACACAGTTCAATAAAACCTCTGTTCAATTAGATGTACAATTATAACATTGACATATTGTAGGAAATGTAAAACATTTAGGGATAGTGTTTAGCAGTTAAATCATATTGGTAGTAAGCTCCCAAGCTCACATAGATCATTTTTCATGTGTTCTTACACAGAAGCCAATTTTAAAGCAGAATTAAGGCTCAAATACATTTTGTCAGAATTCAGAACCCGCTGGCTAATTAAAATCAGATTTGCAAGAGCCTAACAAATCCCAAAGATAATGACATCCCTGCCCATATGATAAAAATTGGCAGGGGGTAGGGAGGAGAGACGTGACTTGGGACGCTGGCGGAGAGGACACATGGCCCTTGCCTGCGGTCCTGCCCGCTGGGCAGCTGCCCACAGCCCCGGCCTGCCCCAGGGGACGGCCAGCAGGACATGGGAAGGAGCTGGGAGCCTCGCAGCATGGGGATAAGGGTCAGACACAAATCTGTAAGGTCATTACTTGGCTGCGCAGAGAACAGCTTTGTTTCTTCGCAAAATTTCCGCTCGAGGCTTTGACCTTGTGGTTTCCATGTATTTCCCAAACTTTGTTTCCTGCAGTGGCCCCAGGTAACCCCAAGAGCTGCCCCAGGAGGTGAGCTGCAGGCTGAACCTGCCATGGGATGCACACAGGGATGAGCCAGGAGCTGCTCCAAGGGCTCAAGGGACTCATTAATACCCAGCCCTAGCCCCAGCTTGTGGCCGTTTCACAGGTTTCTGCTCTAGCTGCTGTAAAGCCAAGTGACCACATCATTCCTCCAACTGGTGTTGGACTAATTTTGGCCTGATGGTGGAGGTGAAAAATGAGTTGCCTGTTCTCTGCACAGCTGCACTCTGATCTCGTTATGATTTCATCGGTATTTCTAGAAATCTAGACGTTTCCAGAAATATCTGACTATGTAATCTCTTCATGGCTCTTCAGCAACCCCACCGGTTCCTACCACTCAACCTGTTTGTTAAAATCAGCAAAACATTACATAAAGGGTAAGACAGTTTTCATCCGTTGCAATTTTGTCATTTTGTTGTTGTGTTAAGTGAGTTCAGCTAAAGGGTGTTTTAATGAACACAAACTAAACTAACCTTCCAAGAAAGGTCTGTGGGCAAGGGTGGGAAGTTGCAAGAACCATGAGGTAGCTGCTAGGAGAATGCAGACAGATGGAGACACTTCTCTATTTGTAAACAAACAAACAGCCCGACACCCAAATAGGGCCAGTCTGGTGGAAAATATCAAAGTCATGCCCTCCATCAAATGAAAGAAAACAGATTACACAGCAGTGGTACTCGCCGTTTTCCGTATCTTTGGGTACATCATGCTGGTTTTATGAGGCTATCCAGGGTAGCTGAACTGAAGTGACCGCTTTAGGTTCCAATGAGGTTTTTTTATTTCACCATCACCATCTGAAAGGGGACAACCCAGTCTCCCATTTGTTTTTGTTTTCTTCCTGGTAACTGCCTCTGTTTTTATGTCTGCTCCATAATTTCCTTTTTTTTTTTTTTAACTTCTCCCTTTTATCTTCCATTCCTCTCCTATTTTACCATTTCCATTTAGTTTTCCTCTGTTCAGCTCTTTAACTCCCTTAGAGCTCTACATTTTTACCCCTAAAACTAAGTCCTTAATCCACCACTGTTATTTGCACACACATTTGTCCAAGCAGTTGAGCTTAATATCTACTTCTCATTCACTGAATCATATTCCCCAGCTGCAAACAGGCCCATAGCCTATTGCAAACATAAAAAAATAGATACTTTAAGCTAGCCTTTCATGTGGCTGAATTAACTTATTAGATACGATAACTCCACCAGTTTCAGTTGCCTAGCCTTACCTTTAGTTCTGCTGAGGAATAGTCCCATTACGCTACAGCCCCGTTTATATCAGCCAGGCATAGATTGTAAGTGCCACATGGTTTTGGCCACAGCACTGAAGAAATAAACATTTATGATAACATACTTCTAATTTTGATTTTGGATGCCTCGCTCCCTTCCAAGTGATAGCGGTCAGAGGTGAGCTTCAGGAGTGGGATATTTTCAAATTTTGCAAACAGAAATCCTTTTTGCACATCTGACCTTTTGTGCATCTGGATTTATCGTGGCAATTTAACAAAGTTGGTGTATTTGTGAACAAGTGTGCAGCCAGGTCATCTCTCTTTACCTACTCTACACACCTAAACGTGGTGACTTGGATCACAGAGTCCCACCGTGGCCCCAGACCTTCCTGGGTACCTGACTGCTGCACCGCTGCTCAGACAGCAGTGGAGATGCTCCAGTGGGAAAGTCTTCATTGCCAGCAACTGGGGACTTTCAATCCCCTTTCTCCAGCTGCCCCCAGACACCTGCCTCTGGGATAACGCCATCGACTCGTACACAGTGGCCTCAGAGGCTTCCCTGCTGGTAATCCACTCCCTACCCTCCTGGCAGTGACTCATTGCTGTCCATAGAAAAAAACGGAATCATAATCTCAGCAACTTCTGCTGACCCCATTTACAGCCTGCAACACAAACACAGGCGGCAGACCAAAGCGGAGGTGGAAAGCTGAGCTTTTCGTTAAGCAAGCATATCGTAGGACCCTGGAAAGGAAGATTTGTTTGCATGCTGCTCACTCCGGCATGCCTGTGCGTGCTTGTGCTGCATTCCCAAGGGAAGCTGGGTTTCTGCGGGGACGGGAGCCGGAGCCGGGACAGGAGCCGTGTGGGAAGCCAGCTGCTATGCTCCTTTCTTTGATAAAGTGGTGGTTGAGTCCACCTATGAGAGAACCACTTTTGCGGTCTTTGTTTTGGCAAGGCTGCTCTGGAAGCATAAATTCAGTTTCTTGCTTCGTCATCTGGGATGATTTTAAATCTCTTTCTGCTTTTTGAAGTTAGTCAGAATAATTAAAATTGTGCTGGCAAAGAGGGGAGGCGATAAGTAGCAAAACCCAAGTTTCAGGCTACAGGCAGTCTGCATGTGCCTGGGATCTGCCTGATGAATAAAATGAAGCCAAAGGAGTACAAGCTAGTGGGGTTATAACAGCTAAGGAGAGGTAAACCCAAATTATTCTTTTGCAGGAAAAAAAAAGAAGACGTACCATTTTGCCTCGTAGGGCTAGAAACCATGTAGATAAGGTGGAGCCCCTTGCTTTGCAGAGGGACAGAGCCTCTGACACCCTGCTACATCTATAGGAACAGTATGGGTGCTATACGCACAGCGTACTTGGCACCCCAAGCTGAGGCCAACCCGGCCAAAGACACCCCCGTTACAGACAGCACCTCCAGGGCGGACGGGAGCTCAGCGGAGGATGCGGCTGAGCTCCTCCCTCAAGTTCAGATCTTGAAGACAAAGCCTTGGGGGAATTCAGAGGGTGGTTTTTTTTGTTTACTTAGCTTGTGGGAGTTTAATGTTTAATCGTTGCAGAGGAGTGAGTGGGTTAGTCATATAATTGCTAGCCATGATTTCTGCCTTTTTTCCTTTTGTCCTTTGTTCTTCCTTATCACGGCTCTTGCATTTTGTGGACTAAATTGGCTTCCTCTCACAGCGTGCTGGTCCTTGATTTCTCAGTAAACTGCAGTTTTATAGCATTCACAAGAGTCTCTTCATTTAAACAACTTGAATTAAGGGCATAGGAGCCAGGGGCGGTTGGTGCTTAGACGTCTCCCTAACCTCAAAGGAGGAGGATGCTTCCCCAGGTCCAGGCTGGTGCCCGTTGCTGTGAGTACCGCCGCTCCCACAGATCAAAGAGCCAGCTCCATACCGTGCTCCCAGCCTTCACCCAGTAGAAGCAATGCTGAAATTCCTCAGTCTCTGGCGGTGATGGTTGCTGATTTCTCAAATGAAAGAGACGCAAAAGTAATAAATGACAGTATAACTCCAAACAAGGGAACCGCTTGCCATTAAGCAAATAGGACACTTTTTTATCCACTAGCCTCAAACTGTAAAACAATTTAAGGACTCGGAGGTTGGTAGATAAGCGTGCCATTACTTGCAACTACATAAGGCATCCCTGCGGGGCTCTGCCCTAAGGAGCAGTTTGTGCCCCAGCACGGCTCGGGGCTGCCCTGCAGTATGGGCTCACCTCTGCTCTCTCCCAGCATGTGCCACAAAACCCAGCTGCTCTATTTTGCCCTTCCTTTTTTCGCTTAGAAATGTCAGATTTGGCCATGGTCTCCCACTGCGAACTGCGGTGCTACACTTCTAATGGAGAGAGCCAAATTTATTTAATGATTTTGATTACTCTTGCTGGTTAATAATTAATTAATTCAAACCAGGACCATAAGATACTTCTGTTGGGTTCTTATTGCTTTTAACAAAACTGAAGGATGCTTTTAACAAAACTATAACTCAAATAATCTCTGTAAAAACAGAGATGTGTATTTTAATTGCCATCAAATATTTATTTTATCTTTTTTCCCCTGCATCAGCTCTACCTTACTCCTTTCTAACTTTAATTCATCCTTGTGTTAGCGGTTCATAAGACATTATTTAACATCTACAGAGGTATTTTCATAGTACTGAGGTCATTCCCAGTCAGACATATGGCCCATACCATTATAGTTGCTTTTAAATGTTTCTAAGGTGTCATGAGCCTACCAAATGATCCAAAGAATAAGTCATTTCTCTTTTCTTTTCGCCAAGACAAAGCAGGACTGACAGAACCAGCCATCTTTTCATCGTTAATATCAGAATTGCACTCAGTCATAAAGAAAAGATTGACACATTTCATAGCCCAGCTGTCTACAGAATAATAATAAAACATCTTAAACTGTCACAGAGCAGCCCAATACCCCTTCTGGAAATGTTGCCTTTCCAGATACCAGGGGAAACAAAAATCCAATCCACTTACCACAGAAATAGGCTCTCTACCTTTGAAATATGAAGCCAAATGGCTAAGTTAGATAAATTATGGCTGGATGAGCGCAGTAGCTTGATGGCAAAGGTAGCATTCAGCATGAGAACAGCTGTCAACATCTGTCTACTTTAGGATGACAGATTGCAGGGAACAGAGACGCCAGCGTTGTCACCAGCTGAGCAGAGGCGCAGATGACCTGGCAATGCTGCTGTTTACACAACCCCTTGAAGCTATTGCCACAACCTGTGGAGCTGGTTTTAGCAAGAGTGGAAAATCCGTGGAAAGAAAATGCTGAAAAGCCAGACAAGCTAGAGCAATATCTGGAGCGGTGCTGGGTGCATCGTCAGTTAAGTAATTTTCAGCAGCGGTTCAATTTCATCCATATTCAGCCCCGGGTGTACTCATTGATGGCAACAGGGCTTCGAAAAAGGGCTGCAGAGAAAAATTGTTATCTCCTAAAGCATCCTTGGGGGCCAAGAAGGAGAGGCCATGATTGCCTCTGTACCCCGTGGAGGGTACTCGCTGTGCCCCAGGCACAGGGGCTGCTATGTCCGTGCAAAACGCTGTTCCCCTGCTCAGCTTGGCTGGAGCTGGCTCCGGCTCTGGCTCCGGCTCCGGCTGTCTCCCCCATCAGCAGTTATCAGTTCAGGGTGGCTTCTGGATAGGTACTGCTGGCAACAGGGGATTTTATAGACAACACCATAACTGCATCCGTTACCATAAGAACATACTAAGAAAGCCTTATTCTTCCACTGACTTCAATGAAAGTGTAAATCCTAGAGGGAATGGAATAAAGATGCAAGTATTTTAAGTTGGTAAGACCTGAGTTGGGCAGCTTTTGATGACAAAATATTCACAATCAGTTTACATCAGTAACCCATTGCATAATGTGCACAATGTGCAAAGACTTTGGCTTCCTATATTAAAAATTAAAGCAGCTGAAAGTTACAAACACTGAAATTTGGTCGAGTTCAGGACCAAATTTCTAGCTGCTTTAATCCCAATGGTCAATTTTAATCTTTCCTCCAATGTAAATAAAAAGCGATGTTACCGAAGGCAGCAGAGTTTGCAGGATGACACAAAGGGAGGTACAAAAAGCAAATCATACTGGAAGATGCAATGAGGTAGGAAAAATGGGGATTGTCCTAGGACGACAGGCATCTTCTGCTTAGAAACCAACCTGAGACATTACAAAAGAATTTCCTGAAAGAGATGTAAAACAGCACTCCAGGAACAACATAGGAAGGGATACCAACGGGCTAAAAAGCTGGAATTTGGGAATGTCACCAGAACCTCAGAATTTCACACATTTTCTAAATCTGAACATTCAAAGATTTTTGCATTCCTTCTACATACTCTGAAATGAGAATCAATGTTTCTATTTTCCTTCTTAAATGTAGGCACAGAGTTGTAATTTTTGTTATCTATTTGAAGTTGTGTAATGTCATATGGTGGATTTTATAGAGATATCTTTACCTGTGACTAAATCTTTAATAATTGCTTCTTGCATTTTATTTTATGAGCTTAAACGTTACAATGTTAGTTGTTAACCAGGGTCCCCACACGCGTCAATCCTTGTACATTTTTTAATGGCCACCAATATCAGTTGCCACCAATATCACACGGCCTCAACCTGCTGCCTGGCAGAACCAGATGGAGAAACCCAGAGTGCCATCACTAAGGAATTCCCCAGCATGGGAAATATTAGCCACAGCTAAGTCAGAAGGGTGTGCCCGGGGCAGGGCATTTCAAAATACTTTGGGATCTTGCTATAACTGAATGAAAGCTTTCATACTTCCACCCATCATGGACTGCGACTTAGACTGTCACTCCGAGACTCTGAGTTGTTACGGCAAAGTATAACGTTATGGTTCCAGGCAAAAGTACAAACGAGAGCAGCTTCAACCATCTGTTTTGCTCTGCACTATACTACCTAATATAAATGTAAATAATCTCTGGAATATAGTGCACAGTGAAAAATTAAATAAATAAAATAGTGTATCTCATTACCTCCATCTCACATTCTGTGTGCTCCAACAGAGTATCACTTTTTCTAGTACTAAATCACGTTTACACTATTGTATACCTTCATATGTAGACCTCAAACCCTTCACAAGAGGAGGTGTATATTACTAACCAGCATCTGGTGAAGGATTATCTGCTGAAGGAAAGGCACAGGGAGGCTGCGAGCAGCCCAGCATCACATCTGTAACACTGCCAAAAAGCGAACTCACAGGTCTTGACCTTCTATTGTCATCCCAAGACCATTATAGCATTGCATGCTGGCTTTCTCTGGGGTATACCGCTGCTGAGCCCAACGACAGTAAGAAGCAAAGCACCGTCCTGAGTTGAGTCAGTGACTGCAACAACCGTGCAAGCTGAAAGCCCTCCGGGCGATTTGCATGTATTTCAGTGCAGAGTACGCCCTTTTCTGAAGAAGATTAAGCTCTCGTCTTTTAAGTTTTGGAATGAAAGAGATAGTCCCCAACTGAAAAAAACATTTCAAACTTTTTATTACAGAGACACTATATTTTAAAGACAATTCACTTTTTTTTTTTTTAGTGGAAGGGCTCTGGGCTAAAATAGAATAAGGAGGAAAAAAGGGCTCTTTGTTTTTCAGTAATAAACTTTATATTTAAAAATGATGGAAGAAAATTAGAAATGCAGTGTTTGATAGAAACTGAAGAATCATCGTATAATATATTTTAGTATAATACTATGCACATAGGAATGAGGAAAACAACTGCAAAAGAAGAATATTAAACTCCTAGTGCTAATGAGCTCAAAGTGTTTAAATATGACTTTCAGGGAAACAGAGTACTTAACTCAAAAGGCTGAGAAACTACTTCATCACTGCGTATCAGTACTTACACACCAGTTACATCAGGGTGCTTTTCTACCTCGGTATCAAATTAATAACAAGATCCAACGGCTGGAAGCTGAAGCTGAATGAATTCAACCTCCACGTGAGATTAAATTTCCAAGCTCTGTCAACATAATTTTATCAGAAGAGATGAAGTTTTGGCTCTCGCTCAGAGGCTTTAAAGTGCATATTGTAAATATGCTTTAAAGCAGCTTCTGAATTAAACTCTCTCCTTATATGTGCAGGGATTTTAATGTTTCTGCTCCTTTCTTCCCCCTGGGAGGCGTGCAGGGATGAGGCTTGTCTGCGTTGCCCCCAAGGTGCCCATCACACACAGTTTTGCTGTAAGGCAATGATTGTAGGGAAACCTCCTTCCTCAGTGCTTTAGCTAATTGCCTTCAGTGATCCAGGGGACATTTTTCCTTCACTACTCGTTAGCTAGTGATAGCTCGGGGATCAGCGTTGTTATCTTCTCAAGCTTCAGAAACTGTCCATAACTGGAGGTGAACAAGGGTGTACTCCTGAGGTGCAGAAGACAACCTTGTTTCTTAGAGTCCATCTTGCTCATGTGTTTGAAGTCACAACGATTGGTGACCCTGAGGTATCAAGAGGGTTCTTCCCCAGGTCATACTGACAGGAACCTTGGAGAACTTTTGCCTATCTCTCCATTATGGTAAATAATTTAAGTAGGTAATAAATATTACCTAATCAATCCCATGTCATTGCAGAAAACTCAGACATTCATCCTTTGGGATAAAGTTTAATGATGGAAAAGCTTTCCTCAGTTGCTAACACTGAAGGTGTCAGCAGAGTAACGACCTCGCCTGATCATAGCCTCTAAGAAAAGTAGTCCCACGGAGTTCAGTAATACCCCTCCTAAAATAGTGCACAGGAGGCATACTGCATGTGGATGGAATTTGCAATATTGAACCCATAAAAAAAGAATATAGTGAAAGCATTTTGCTCTACACTTAGTAATTCACTGGCCCGGCTTTTTCCTGTTTTTCACTGTAACATAACTGTTAGTTTTAACAAAACCTTTTTGTCTAAGGCAGAATTAATTTCTTTAGAGCAATGAAGTGAGGTTTTGTTCATAGTGCTTTATTTCTGTGTATGTATAAAGTTGCTGAACTTCCTCTGCTGGATAAAATTATCCATCATGAAAATACAATTAGAAAAGTTAAGAACTGGGATATTTTGGAATTGTTGACTATTTCTGCTTCATTGCCAGGACATGCAAGATGTATATTTATATGTACAGGGTATATATGTGATATGCATATTTATAGCTGTATGTCTTTATATTTTATATATATTATCTGTATACATATATAGAGAGATACATATTACTCCTTTTGGTATTACTGTTATACACATATGTTCTACTGGGAGTTTCCATACCTTGTGAAATAAACACGTGTTCTTAAAGGTGCATATTGCCGCAGGTCACCCATCAAATGTTATTTATTATAGACTCTATTTTGAGTAACTGGAATCCCAGCAGGAATTGATGTCCAAACTCTCTTACCCATTTCAGTGATGAGAATCACAAGCAGCTCCTGAGTAAAGGATCGGTACAGATGGGGCCTGCCAATATTTTTTCCCAGGCATGAAGGCTGTTGTGAGAATACCTGCCAGCTTTTGAAAACTATGAATAGAGACAACTGGAGAGGAAATAAGTGCCTGTCTCATAATTCTGCTGGAATATACTGGGCTCCAAGCCAATTTCTAAATTGAAATCAGTGGCATTGCATGGGGCAGAAGGCAGTGCAGACTTTGTTCTTGAAAATTTTTAGATGTTACAGGGTAGGTAAAAAATAGATTCTGTCCTTCGTAATCTTTGCATACCTACTTTGTATTGCAGAAGAATGGGAAAGTATCCGTGTGTTCTAATCACTTCACATCTGAAGTTTACCCATTTGTCACCACAATTTCTTTCAATTGCTACATTTGCACATTCCGCAGAAAGGAATACTGAAAATATTGAATTGCTTCGAAGTGAGTGAGCTCAGCTGAGCTTTAAGTAGCCCGCGTAGCAGCACGATATCATAACACTATGACCAGCCTCCTACTGAAAGTAAGTTTTGCTTTAAATCGAGGCATTAGAGATGACTATATTTAAGTTTCTATACACACAAGGTTGTCTTGGACATCAAAGATTGATAGCTAAATGGTTTAGCGTGAAGACATACCCTGTTGGGCTCACCTGCACTGTCTGTGTAATTCATGGGGGAAAAGCTGCATCAGTGGCAGCTGGCTTCTCCATCTCACACTGGTCAATGGCTGAGCTCTTCATCTTTTGGTTCCCCACATGCATATTTCGTGAACATGCTTCGGTGAACAGTGCAACTTACAGAATTTGGCTATTTTAAAAAGTTTGCACCTCAGCTTAAGCAAAGATAGTTCCTTATACACCTGATTTTCTCCTCACTAAATTGCAAACATGGGAAGAATTAGGCCATCTCAAAAGGAAGGTTGCAGCAGTCTTCCATGATGGAAACTACGGTAAACTACAATATGAGGTTTGCTAACCTGATTCCAATAAAATACATTCCCCCTTTTAAATGTAATAATCTTCTTTTTTTTTCCTTTCCTGAGTCCTATTATCACAACATGTGGTTATTCAAACCTTGTTTGGGAGGCTGGAGAAAGTATTTGAAAGTTAAGGCATACCAGACTGTAGACTGCCATGGTTTTCATTCTGCCACCTTCTGCACCTGCGTTATGAAACGGCTTTTGATCGCACAGCTTTTTGACTGAAAAAAGGGCACATCGTTTCTGCAAAGGGCTCTTCTACGCGCACTGCAATGGTAGGCCACATCCTGCAGTTGTTTAATGAGCTGCCACAGTCACGACAGTTCTGTCAGCACGAGAAATGTCAAATCAGGACCTAAGCGGGGGAGGGACGTGGTGCTGGCTACTGTTAATTGTCTTACATTAACTCCAGTAAAACACTGTTAAGTGAAAATCATCAAAAAAATGTATGAATAATTGTGAATGGAGTGCAGATTGAAAAGCTTCTGGCTCATGCAGCTGCAGAGCGTGTGCCCTAGCCAGGGTTTGATAGGAAAAAGTTGCCATGGGAATGGTACGGCATTGTTTGCGGCTGACTTCAGCCTTACTGTTGTGCTCTGATTACAGCTTTTGTTTCACCACGAAGTACGGTTGTTAAATGCCAGCTTAAAACAAAGATGCATTTACATGCAGCGGCTGAGTTCAAATGGTTTCTGTTTTTTAGAGATATCACGGCTTTAAGCTAGGAAAAAAAAAATCTCTATTACTGTTTTGGAAAACACTAAGCATTTTAGTATAAATATAGTATATGCTTAGAAGGTAATTCCCATTAAAATAGGTTAAATATCACTACTGGAAATTGTTATTCGCAAGTAGAACCACAGTGACGGATGGCTCCAAAAAGCTTTGAGGCAGCGCCTGAACCGACAAGCCTCCTGCGAGCAGCCTAGGGGAAGAGCCTCCACATGTCCAAGCCGTTCATTCCTTTTGTGCGGGTCCCTCTCCATTAAATCTAATACTGAAACCACAGTAGTTGCATGTTCAAAAAACAGCGCTGCAGAAAATAAGCAGCGGCACATGTACCGGTGTGATGGCTGACGCCTTCCCGCTGCCTGGCGGTACGTTCAGCCCCAGCTCCGCCTCAGCAGCCGCCGCCCGGGCAGCGCCAGGCCCCGCCGCCGGGGAACTACAACTCCCGTCAGGCATCGCGCCGCAGGGCCGCGCCGCGCCGCCGCCACCCGCCCAGCACTACAAATCCCAGAGGGCTCGGCGGCGCGGCACCGCCCAGGAGGCGGGACGGCGGCGCATGCGCACGGCGGGGCGGGGGCCTCGGCGGTGTCGCCGCGGTCGGTGGCGGCGGTGAAGTTTCTTCGGAGAGAGAAGGGGGCGGGAAGAGAGAGGGCCGGCCGCCCGCCGAGCCGAGCCGAACCGGGCCGGGCCGAGCCGAGCCGAGCCGAGAGGGGAGCGCGGCAGGAGGCGGCGGGTCCCCGCGCGGCCCGGCTCTCCTCTNGGCGGGGGCGCTGAGGCGGGGCAGGGGGGCTGAGGCGGCGGGGCTCCCCGGCCCGGCCCTGTGGGGAAGGCGACTGGTTGATGCTCTTCCTTCCCTGCTTGCCCGGCGTCTGACCGGGCAGGGCACGGTCCCGTTCCCTCGACGCCCCTGCCTTTGTGTAGCTCCTCGATCGTAACCGCTTCGTGCCTTTCCCTTCCCTCCTCCTTCTCCTTTTTCTTCCTTTGCGTTTTCCCTCGAAGCCGCCGCCTTGGCGTGAGGGCTCTCCCCGTGTTTCACCTGGGGGGCAGTGTGCAGGAGGCCGTGGCATAATTGCCCTGGTAAAGCAGTCAAGGCTCTGTCACCTCCCCAGAGGTAAGAGGATGATCTCATTACCCGTAATATTTTTTTTTTTTTTTCCCTTCTCCTCTCTTCTTCTCAACTTCGGTCTTTGAGCATGATGGGAAGGAGCGATCTTATCTGGGCAGAGCCCTGCAGTGATGGTGCTGGGAGGGTGCGGGCTCCCGGAGCACCCCGCCTGCTCGGCTGCCGAGCCGGGCCGCTCTAGGTTGTGCTCCTGTTTGGTATTGAAGTCTCAAGCTGGAGCTTCAAGGAGAGTCGAGTGTGACTGGGACAGCCAACATTTAATGGTTCTTTTGCTTTTAGCTTTCGAAGGTGCTACTTCTGAAGAGGGCTATTTTGGAAAGCTGTTGCCTGTGCTAGCAGTGCAAGCCTGTGCCTCTGAGTTGTGTTCTAGCTTGGTTGTAACCTGGGCTGGTTATTTACTGAAGCAAAATGTCTTTAAATGGCTAACTTGACTATAAATGAATGTTAAACTGTAACTAATATTGTCATACTTGCAGTTCTTAGCACATGTAAAATTCTAGATGTGCATTTGACATGCTACTAACTTAACATGGACTTAAATATTGTATGTATTGTGCAGTTCCCTTACGTGTAACTAATGCATAAGCTTCATAAAAGGCATTATATTATTGCATAAAATGTTTGCAAAGTAACATCAAGAGGACAACAGTTTCTCTTTGGGGAACAGGCTCCTGTTTTGAGGCCTTTTTTCGAAAAAAAAAAAAGTCTTAATTTGCAGTAATCAAGGTACTATGTTAGTTTATAAACAAGCAAAAGGAACAGTTTATCTTCAAGTGGGGAAACAGTTATTAATTTGTTAGGCTGAGCATTATGAATTAGGCATGAACAAAATGGTGTTGCTTATCTGATTAAAGCTGAGAGGGAGATTTTTTTTTTAAGATTCTTAAGAGCTAGATCTCTCCATGCTTCACCTTCTTACAAAAGCATAGTATTTTTAAAGAGACTACTAGACATCCCTGCATATAGTAAGCTGAATGGCATCAGCTTTTTTGTTGCCTTCTGACAAATTGATTACTTTACTAAAAGAGGCCATAATGTCTGTAAAGATACATTTTCTGTCCTCTTCCCATTACCCAGTCCCATACATGACACTGGAAGACAGAGCCATATTTGATCATACAGTTTGGGCCTATGAGGTGCCAGGAATAGCTTCTCACTATTGAATCCAGCAGGGTTTGGGTGGTTTTTTTTTCTTTGTCCACTTCCTTTTTATATTTGGGCTGTGTTCATTATGATGCAACACAAACACAATCTTTACTGAGTTGGAGCTGTGCATGGCAACTTTGGCTGGTTGCTCTACGATGAGTTACTCTGTCTTGCTGAATTTACTACACTGCACTTTTAAGGATGGGGATTTTTAATACTTTTGGTTTGAAAGTAGTTACAAAGTAGGATGAAGTCTTGTATCAGTTTATTTCACAACTGAGTTACAGGTGCAGCTTTAAAGCAAATTCGGTAGTCCTTGAGAAGATCTATACATCCAATTACATATAGGAAGACTTCTTTAAGCTTTATTGCTTGCTCTCATGAGGCTCCATGTTAGATAAATTCACAGGACACTCGCTGCATTCTAGTAAGTCTTAACGGTGGGTTTGGAACAGTGGACTTGCATTTTAGGTCCCTGCAGTCTTGTCTCCTACTACTGGTTGTTATTTTTACTTGAGAGAGTCACACAAGTAACAATACATAAAACTGTCAGGTATGTAAAGCAGAGAAGTGTGGAAGTGCTGTTTTCCTGTTTGTCACATGAGTAAGTGTTAAAAGTGGGCTGAAATCTCTCACGGTAAAGAGAGATTCTTAGCCTGGTTGATATTTGGAGGAGAGCCTTTTAATTCAGGGATAAATAAGCACTGATGCTGCAGAAAATGACAGTTCAGGAGATAATACATGGGATTTTTGTGTATCCCAGATATCACTGAGTACTAGACTGCTGGAGACAGCTTTACATAAAAAGTAAAACTTTGTGTGACTCTCTTGTGTTCTTTTTGCGGTTATTAAACGTTACGATTTTATTTTGTTAGTGTGGAAAATTTATTTTCGAGTTCGTAAATTGTAAAGATGAAATTTATTTTCTTAAGCTATTTCTATGTTTTATAATTACAGTTGGCCTTATGTTCCATTGTATAGCTATGCATTTCAAGGGTGGAAATAAAGAAGATGATGCACAGTAGGTCACTGACAGGTATATTGCAGAGTTTAAATGTTTCAGAGGAGCAGATGCTTTCGTATAAATTGGAGAATAGACAAAAGAAGAACCAGTGTATGAATAAAGTAGGAAGCATCTTAATGCTTTTCCTCCTCCTCCTTTCCCCCTGTACTCATTCTTCCTCAGGAGTAGTAACTGAGTGACAGAGAAGATGCGCGCACACACACACACACACACACACAGGGGGAATAAGGAAGGCACGCATGTGAGGAAAAGACCCGAATGCAGGAAAAGGCCTTGGTTTTCCCAGGTAGCTGTGGCTTATTTCAGAAGTAAAGGAAGCTATATCAGCAGGAATAATAAAGGGTGACTGTATTTCAGAGTGTTAGTGTAGAAGAGAGGAAGTGCAGAAGTCAGTTTTTATTGACTGTAACAGGTTAGAAAAAACTTGAGGACATTACTGAAATGTGAACAGATCTCTATTTGTAATACAGTCTCCAGTGCAGCATTGGGCATAGCCCAAACTGCCAGGCCTGCAAAATTCTTAATCTGTTTTAGTAGATTTAGAATTCCATCGATGTCTTTATTGCTAAATGTTCCTGGTTGTTTAAGCTGACAGCTATCATAGTAAATGTATTTCCTTCAAAATGCAGCAAGCAAGCAGCATTGGGAAGCGAGTGCATGTTGTAAGTGAGAAGTTTCCTTGCATGCCATGGTGTGCACTTTCTAGTATCCAGCTGTAGGTCAGTGTTTGTCTAAACGATAGCTTGTGATACAAGAACGTGTATCTTTCTTGCAAGATGTTTTGGGGGTTTTTCCCCCTGATAATTATGAACAATAGAAACATTCTTAGAAAATACTTAGTGGGGTTTGGAGCCAAATAAACCTTTGTGCAGTTGTATAATTGCATGAAAATACAGGATAGTAACTTACTTCAGTGCCAAAATATGGGAATTTAGGTAACTGGCTTTAGCATAAAACATTTTTACAAAGTGGAGCAAGTGCTGTAGACATCACTAGGAAACAAATGATAAAAGAAATACAACCATCAGTACATGTGTTTTGTTTTTGAGCCTAAATGCAACAAGACATGGCTACAAGCGTTGCTCAATGCTTTATAGAATTATATAAGAAACATAAATATCAAAATTCTAGTGAGCTTATCTGACATATAGAAATAATGTAGCTGCTTTTAAAAAAAACTGCTGAAGAGGTCAGAGTAACAAATATAGTTCAAGTTCAGGTTTTGAAGGTACACTTTAATGCACAGAATGACTGAAATGAATTGGAATGGGAGATACGGCTGAACTCTTTCAAAATTTTTTCTACTCTTACACTGATTTCTGAAATTAGGGCTTTGAAAATTTGTAGGTCTAAGGTCATCTTGACACATGGTGTAGACTAGCTTTGAGAGACACTTAGATACGTGTTTGTATATGGCTCAGTTTTATAAATAACACTTTCCTGTTAGTGCTAGGTAAAGCAGCAGGGTTTTGTTACTGTTGAGGAAGGAAGCTTGGTTCATTGTCTCAGCACTAAGCAGTATTTTCTTCCTCCAGGGACTTGCAGAAGCATCTAGAATGTGTAGGTGTTTCTTTAATCTTGGAGAAGGAACTTATTAAGCTTTCTGGTGCAGAACTATATGAGCCACTTCTAGCAGATGTTATCTGTGCGAATAGGGAGTTGCAAGTCTGGTAGACATTTGTGGCATTCAACAGTTTAAACAGTTTTCAGGTTTGAACATATGCCTTTGCCTTGAAAATCTGAATAGTTTCAGGTATTCTATGTAGAAGAAAGGTGGTTCAATGGTGAGGTTGCTGCTCTGGGACTTGGGAAACAGGTTCAGCTCACTGTGTTGCCAGAAGCTTCCTGTGTGGCCTGGGACAAGCTGCTTCTCTGTCCCTTCGTTCTCATACTGAAACTGCAGAGCAGTACCAGCTCTCTGTATCGCAGAAGTGTTACAAGGATATGTCAGTCAGGTTTTGATGTGTTCAGGTGTGGTAGTAACAGGGGACATATAGCTCCCTTATGCTAGGAGGGAGAGGTTTAAGAGACTGCCTAAGTTTAAAGCTGGGGGTAAGCTCCAGGCAGGAGGAGTGAAATCAGGGGGGGAAAAAGTTCTGACTGGAAATCTCTTGGATCAGTTAAAAAGAGAGAAAGCAAGTCCTTAAAATTTTAAGGAGCACTGCATTACTTTGTTTATTTAAGTATAAAAACAGCACTTAAAAAAACTTGAATGAACCAGGCAAATTTTTTCTATTATGATTCTGCCACGTAAGGCACAATAGCAAAGCTGTGTCTGTTCCTCTATCGACTGTTCTCTTCTTTGGAAAACACTTTTAATTCTAGCTAATCATTACAGCCAAATGTTTTAGCTATCAATTTTGTTCATTTGTTCTGCTGGCACGATAGGCAGAATCTCTTAAATTTGGTTTGATTTATTGTCTTTTCCTGTGAAAGAGGATGAGAAAAGGTCAGCTTGTCTACCTCCCTGCTCTCCTGAGGGGGAAAAGAATTTGCAGCCACCTCTAAACAGCAGTGTCTTTAACTTTATAGAGCTAAAAGTATTTTGGATTTAAAATCCTTCTGGTGGGAAATACAAGGTGGTGTTGTCATTGCTATAAACTGAAAATGTAGACTAGACAGCAATTATCAAGCTTTGCAAACGTGTTTTCATTGTTGAGAGTCAACACTCCCAGAAACAGTCTCTCTATACTGGCAGGTGATAAATTCATTAGTTTAATAAGTAATTATTTTGATGTGTATGCTCTCCATGAGTGCTTTGGTACCCACCACATTTATATCCCATGTCCAAGAAAATGTGTTTGAACTTGTTCAGACTAGTGACTTAATTAAGTGTTGTTCTGTTAAGCGCTAGAACAGTTACATGTCGGGTTTGTTGTAAGAGTGAGCAGTCCTCTTATAAGTGCACTTCAAAAGATGTTGTTAAATATATTGGTTAACTCTTTAGGGAGGCTTATAATAACAAATGGAAACAGGCTGTGTTAGTAATTCACCTGGCAAGTTATTTCTATAACTGGTAGACTCGATGCCTGTATATGCACTAGTGCTGCAAAGTTAGGTAGCAGTGCTTAGAGGATGTTCTTCAGAAGTGTTCCTGCTTAATCAAGACTTCAGGCTTTGGTTATATTTTTTTCTCATTAACTTTTTTTCCTTAAATCAAGTTCATTGTAGGTGCTGTAATTTATTTATACTGTCTTCCTAATTCATGCTGGTGCCCTGATTTTTGGGTGGAGAAGCAGGATTTCTTTGGGAGGTCCATTTGTTCCCTTCTTGGGGGAAGGCTGCCATACAGTATGTGGAAAACCAGTCTGTTGCATACTCATGGTAAGTTCAGGATTTCCAGGCATGTTGTTGCACATACACAGGACTTGCGATTCTTCGGAAGTATTTCCGTCTCGTTGTGTATAGGTCAGGCAGGAATCCTGCAAAGTGCCAGGAGCCTGATGACTTCCTGGTAGTATTGGGATTACTCTGTGGGTGGAGCATTGTTATTCTCCATATGCATCGTAATTTATGCTTTGAGAAACACCAGTGTCAGTGCAGAATAACAGCTGTGCAGTAAAGTGGTATTTGTGTCATTGCACAAATAAGAAGAAAGGTAAGGAAGAAGGTCAGCAACCAGACATGGGCTGTACCTGATGTGAGGACAATTCCTTGGGCTCACGGCTTGCTTCCAAGGCGGAAGGCTGCTGGAAATGAATTGTGTGAGAAGTTATGGTGAAGTATGTGCTTCAAGTGAAGTGTTAGTGTGCTGGCACTATGCTACAAAACCTACCATTGCAGATAAGCTTTTGTTTTATGGAGTTCCTTTCTGTGTCAGGTGAGACTTCTATTAAGTACACCAGAGTGAGATTTCATTTTCTTAATTTAAGTAGTATAAAAAAGCTGGGGGGGAAGGTAATGACCTGAAAACCCTACCGTTTGATGGGAGCTTAATTTTCTTCTCCCGCCATGGTAAACAGGAGCTGGCATGTGTTCTGTAAATGAGTATTGGTTCACTTACATGAGACAGACAAAGCCTTATTCTTCCTGAAGAACTTTGACTAAACTTGCACTTACTGAAGAGCTCTGAGATTAGTCCTAGTCGCTGTGAATCATTGTGTAGTACTAACATGACTGGGAAGTCAGCTAGATTCTGGAGGAGGCATCTAGTCCTTGCAGTAGCAGGAATTTTGGCCCTTGTGCAATGAACTGGACATG